>CAKAOI010048244.1:0-17883 GCA_916701655.1 Sebastiscus albofasciatus
GAAAAGAAAAAAAAACTCCTCAACTGGCCAGACATGGGCCATGCTGCCTCAGCACCAACTGGGCTCCTCCTCCATCTCCTCTCTCCTCCCTCCAATGATTGCCTCTGGATAGAAAATGGCATAAGCCCTGAGCTATCAAACCAGGCTCACGAATTTACGAATATGAAAAAAATAAAACAATAAGATAAGGTAAAGAACAATGATAAGAAAGTAATGATACTCAAAACTCAGTTTATTAAGTTTGTAATACGTTGATAAACAGTCCCTTTAATAACTGTACATTAAACTACAATAAAATAATTACAGTCAATAGTAAATTGCAGCAACTGCATGAAAAGGAGTACATTCTAACATTTTTTCTTTTATATATCTATAGTAGTATTTAGATATCTAGTGGGGGACCACAGGTTCAGGGTGTCTGCAGTGTGCACATAGAGCAGGAAGTGGCTTCCACAGCTGGAAACAGACAGATGTGAGGTAAACCATCCTTTAAAATCAACATCATGTATTTTAGGTTTAAGTGTAAATATGTGCTTTTTTTACATTATAATATTGGCAGGTGAGTTGCTGTCAAGGCATGTTGGGCACACATGGAATTAAATCCATTTACATCTTTAATAAACTACAAATTTGTACTTTTGTTCATAATATTTTTTTGCCAAACCTCCTTCATATCCAATCATTTTTTTAATTGACTTCTCACTGACCAATATTGATTAATTTCTTCAAGCCAATCTAATAATCCTCACTAGTCCTCATATTCCAACATTTCTCATTTACATTTCTTTCTTTTTCTGAGTCTGTGGCGTGATGAAGAGTAGATGTAGTTTGTTTCCTAGTATCCCATTTTCTTCAACAGTCTGCATTCTTCCATTATTTTTTGTGCAAATATAAATAAATAAACAAGAAATGTCCTTTATGTGGGCACATACAACACATCACTTTATTGTGTCAATTCTATCCTAGACTGATGCTCGTCACTACCAATGTTGTTTTCTGCAATATACATTTTTGTAACCATAAGTACTTCTGTGCAATTTTCTGTCAATCATACTGAAATACAAGCGCGTGCCATTTGGTTTAATTACTCTCTGAAATATGTAAATCTACCGTGGCCATGAGACTGGAGTATATACAATGTTGTTGATATGTACAACCAGAACTGAGTCCCTATGTGTGATTGTACTCTAGCAAACAGAAACGTTGGTGTGTCTTCAGTAGGTCTGTCTACCATTCAATCCTTTGTGTCTTCATCCTTAAGCCCAGATCTGAAAAACATCAAACAGCAGACAAGACATTACAAGATATCACCGGAAAGGTCACTGCACATTGCAAAGTTGGCCTATCAGACAATAATAATAGCAGACATCTCATACCCGAAGAGTGTGGTCCCAGGATCCTGTGCAGAAGGCCGTCCCATCCGGGGAAACACGCAGCGTACTGACGCGGTTCTCGTGTCCAAACAGAATAGAGACCCGTGTTCCTTTGAGAACATCCCAAACATTTATGGTGTAGTCGTTGTAGCCGCCAAACAGTAGCCGTCCTGAAAGATAAAAAAAAATACAAACATGACTCTAATGTACAAAAAGAAATAATCTTAAACTCTGATTGGTCATTAACTGCTGTTTGGTGGAATAACCAGAGTAATACTGAAGTGTTTATTTCTTACCACTGAGAGAGAAATCAACACTGGAGACCCCAAATATGATGCTCTCTTTGGAATAAATAGCCACTTCTCTGTCTGCCCTTAAGTCATACAGGCGGCACTGTAACACAAGTCAGTGTTTCAATGTTAAAGATCATCAATCAATCAAACTTTATTTGTATAGCACCTTTCATACAAGTTCAAAGTGCTTCACAGATGACTGACAAGCCGAAAATAAGACAGTGTAGACCGTGAAAACAACAGGAAAGACAAAAAACAATGAATTAATTAATAATTAATTAAACAATTAAACAATTTGATAATTTGAGACCGATGCATGCAAGACAATAAAATGATAAAAATGTAATAAAATAGAGTCAATAGCTGAAATAACAGTAATAGTAGTAAAATCGTGTGAAGTAAAAACTAGATGAGTAAAATAACAATAAAATAGAATAAAATTATACAAATTATATATATTGTAAAATAAGTGTAACAAAAAAATATAATATGATTTTACAACTTTAATGCTATAAAATAAGTGACTAAAATAATTCTTAATCAAAGGCCTGGCTGAATAGGTAGGTTTTAAGTTTACATTTAAAGATTTCAACACTTCCAGCAGCTCAATATATTTCCAACTGCACTTCATGTGGTAAATATCTGATTACTTACTGTAGCATCATCTGAGCCAGATGCAAAAGCATCTCCACTGGGGTAGTATCTGTTGAACAGAAGAAACAGAAGCAGTTAGAACAAACACCTCTCTTGTGTAGGATTTGAATATATCTGACTGTTAGCAACTCCCAGTGGTGGTATGAAAAAAGACACTGTAGTTGAGAATGAATGAGCTAAAAGCACCAGTTTTCACTTGGATTGTCTCATTTCTCCTTTCATAATCATCAGAATAATTTGAAAAATGTTATAACACATAACATTTGACACATAGGCTCGAGGATTTAAAGGACCAGCGTGTAACATTTAGGTGGATCTATGAGCAGAATTGGAATATACAGTAATATTCATAACTATGTTTTCATTAGTGTATAATCACCTTAAACTAAGAATCGTTGTGTTTTCGTTAGAATGAGCCCTTCATATCTCACAGGGAGCAGGTCCTCTTCACGGAGTCCGCCATGTTGTTCCGCCATGTTTCTACAGTAGCCCAGAACGGACAAACCAAACACTGGCTCTAGAGAGACTCTTTCGCGTTTTTCGTTACCTGAAGGCCACCGTAGTTCTCCGACGCGCTTGTGAAACTGCCGTAACGTGAGCCACAGAGAGTAAAACTGTGGTTCCACCAGCTGCCGTTTGACTTCTGTTGCACTTAAAGTAGTGTTATTATGGTAAGGATGACCTCTGAGCGAGGCAAACGGCGTTAACACTGTTTTTGCACTCGCCAGCTCACATTACGGCAGTCTTGGAAAGGGAGGAGTGAGCGGAGGGGTACTCAGCAACCACACCACTAGATGCCACCGAATCCTACACACTGCACCTTTAAAATATCAGCATTTTTCTCATTGATGGATAAATTAAAAAATGTTCTTCACTTATATCCAAACTCAAAATTGACAGGTGGCGATCACTTACCGCACACTATTTATGTCTGATTCATGAGTTTCAAACGACTGAATACACTGTCCTGAACGCATGTCCCACACATTGGCCTTCTTATCACAGCCCTGCAATAATACAAAATAATGCAGAATATGACCTAATGTTTCAGTGAAGTTTAAATATTAATAAGCTGTAGTGAAAGGCGTCCTCACCCCTGAAACAAACGTGTTTCCAGTCTCGGAGGGGGCCAGGTCCAGACAGAGCACGTCTGCTGCGTGTCCGTGGAAACTCTGCAACAGCTGCCCGCTCTCGACATCCCACAATGCACATGTTCCATCCCCGCTGGACGTCAGGATCTTTAACACGAGCAGACGATGAGGAGGAAGATCAGTAAAAGTCTATGTGGGCTAACACGCGGCTATAAATGGATTGTCTTTGCTGTGTGAAACATCATGTGACCAGGACATCAAACCAGGAGCAACTGGCTGCTGTGAATTATTAACAAAGAGGGGGAGCTCCTTACACGGGAATACTGACGGCAGTGATTTCTGATTAATAATGAGAGAGATGTGATGAATAGAAAAGCAGCCCTGTTTGCAGGAACCTATAAAGTGTCTGTAAAATTGTGGGAATTGTGTTTTTTGTGTATGGTGGATATATTCTCACCTGCATGTCCGAGTTGGTGAAGCTGCAGGCTGACAGGTAGTTTGTGTGCATGGCCACAGACTTCTTCTTGGCAGCCAGGTTCTCATTCTTGTCCAGAGACAGAGGATACACTGAGCATTTATTATCCAGGCCCCTGCGACAAGACAATAACCCCAGTTTACCAAAAAATAATTAAACAGATGATGCGCCACATTTGGATCATCGCGGGTAGTGAGACACTCACCCACAAGCTACAGCACAGCCGGAGGGGGCGTAGGCGCAAGCCATCACCCAGGTGCAAGGCATTGTCACAGCGTGCTCCTAATAAATATCAAAAGACAAAGCTGCATGAGCCGCGCCGGGACAGTGAGATGAAACAAATTCATTAGGATCAGTTAATTAGAGCAGAACAGGAAGCTTTAGGCTGTTAGACATCAGAGGTGTTTCAGTTTGTCCAAAAGCAGACACTTTAAAAAGACAAACTGGCGTTTTAAAATACATTTTTAGACATTCTCGTTGTCAAGACAGCGTACCGTTTTATAACAAGAACTTTTTTTTTTTAAACCATATGCACTCCAATCTGCTTACTGTAATATTTCCCATCTTTCATACATTATTGGTATTATTCAACTTTTTAAATCCAGCAATACAGTATAGCGTCAGCTTTTTTAAAAAAAAATAAAAAATATTCCACATCTTTTTCACATTATTGGTATTATTCAACTTTTCAATGATATCCATACAAATCAAACCCATTCATAGCATAGCTGAAACACGAGTTTATAACACGCTTGTAGGAGGAGGCTGTGTGAAGGTATAAAATGTGAAAATGTCTTTAAAAATCTGTAATAAAATACCTGTACATTGAAAAACAGAAGTTACCTTGTTGGTGGTGAAAGCATCCCATACAATCACTTTTCCATCCTGCAAAGAGATTAGAACAAGTCCGATATAAACTCTGTAGATTATGAAATTATAAATTGACTCTACAATGAGCTGTTAACAGCATAAAAGTCAGCAGGAGCATACGTCACCAAACTGTCTCCTTACTCTTTATTATAGTCTAATTTATCCCAATCTTCCAATAATGTTTTGTGAGGATTGCAACTCGATCACAGTCACACATCTCTTCTGCTCCTCTATTTCAGAAACTCAAGATTCTTACTATTCATGACACAATATTTCTCAAATATGTGTTTTTATTAATAAGATAATTTCTGGTGGGAATATCTCTGAGTATTTCAAGACCTACAGTATTATAAAGCAAATTCTCAGGTCCATTCTTACTCAACTCGTCAATCTCTCTTCATCCTCCTAAATTTCTCACTCGTAGGTCAATTTCCAATAAGATTTAGAGGTACCAAATTACGGAGTAGCTTTTCACACCTATCAAAAAACTGTTTATCTATTAAATGTTTCAAAAGATGCTTAAAGGGAGCTGTTTCGTAAATTGCTTTTCCCCATGTTGTCCATGTTGTCTTCACTCATAGTGTTATATATGATTACTATTGCAAAAAGTCAAAGTAAATTTAAGTTTTAGTTTAAACCAATATCCCACAGACATTAACATACACTTACACACACATTTACTCATGCACATCACTCACATTTCTTGTCTTAATTGATATATTTACTGGTATTGTTGTTATATATATATATATATATATATATATATATATATGTATATAGTCATATTATTTCTGTATATTAATCTTGTCTCTAGGTGGAGGCTTCAAATAAGCCCAGTGGGGTTTTTGTCTCTTCCTGCACTATTATTTTTTGTTGTTGTTATGTTTGTATAGTGTTATTTTGTGCAAAATAAATAAAAAAGATAGAGTGTGTGTGACCTGTGAGGAGCTGACGATCCTCCTCTTGTCCTTACACCAGTCCATGCACAGGACTTTGTTTCCATGTCCCTTCAGGGTTCTTCTGGTCTTCATGACAAACTGACCCAGACCCTCCACCTTCTCCGCCACCTGATGGACTGCACACACACACACACATTTATAATACATTACTGTATACAGCCTGGATTAATGCAGAAACAATAACAATAAGGATTATAGAGGGCCTATGGAGGAATATTTCTGATTTTTGTTTAATCTGCCATGTCCTCAAATAGCATCTCATAAAACATTACAAATAGATTCTACACTGTTAAGAATTTGCCTTTATGTTACTGTAAAATTAACATTATTATACTGTCGCTGAAATTTACAGCTTTGTACTGTTAATGAAAAATACTGTTTGAACTTTATTAATTTCACAGTATTTTACAGTTAATTTACTGTTTAAAGATACATTATATAGCTGTTTTTCCACCTTTCTTTTACATTATCTTACTGATTTGTTTTAATGCACTATTTAGGTTTACATTCATTTTAATAAACATTATTTTGTTGCCTGGATGAATAGACTTAGCAGGTTACAGACATAGGAATAGTCACACTAAATACAATTAAAGGCACTTGTTAGGAAAAAGGCTATAATAGACTTGTTGACACTTTTCCCAAAAATGTCTGTCTCTAGCTGGCTACAAGCACAGAATGAAACCAGAACAACATGTGAGTGAAGAACAATAAAGCTAATTCACTGATTTTACAATCATGTACAATGTACAAACCTCACATGTGCAGATCAGGTCCCAGAATTAAAAAAAACACTGCATGAAACTGTTACTGATGATACTTTAGACAGCTGATCAGCAGTAAAGTGCTGTTTTTAAGAGTGCATTATAGTTCAGTTAAAAAAAAATGAACAGGTTTTCTTTGGTATTAACAGTAAAGCACTGTTTTTTTTTAGCAATAACAGGTTAATACTGTTGAAATCCTGCTGTAAATGAACAGCAATTGTTTACAGTGTAGGTTAGATCTTATTTAACATGCACCTGAGGTATGATTGGTTAAACCCACAGAGGAGACATTGGGATGGAGGCACAGGGATGTAAAATGGGGAAGCAAACAAACATCCAGCTGAAGTCTCCTGTCAGATAATCTGAGGTACCGTCGAGCCAATCAGCTCAATAATCACTTCACATCCCTGTAAAACTCTCAACATCTGCCCTCCAGCTAGAATACACGAGTGTGTGATGAGTTATTAGCTGTTATTTGTCCCGTCACAGTGTAAACGCAGCGGTGGATGGAGGATGGAGGCCCTCCTCTCTCCATTTTCAGCAGCAGCAGCTCACTCACGCTCGACATCGTGCAGCTTCGCTCTCTCCTCCTCCAGCTTCGTCTTCAGCGTCTCCGACTCCGTTTTGAGGTGGGAGAGAGTCTCGTTCAGCTGTACCTCCTGTGTCGCCATTTCAGGGATTAGAGGGGATCTCATATATTTCCTTTGTGCAGGCAGCGATCGGCAGCGAAAAGGCTTAAAGCAGAGCTAACAGCTGATGCTGCTGTCATGACGTCAGAGGGAGAAGATGCTCCTCCAGCTTCCAGATGGAGGAGGAGGAGGAGGAGGTCCTGCATCCTGGTGATGCTGCATCCTCAGCAGCATCTCTACTCTATACCGCTAAATAAGGCATTTAAATACATAAACACAATAATGCAAAAAACACAACAGGTAAATATGGTGTTTTAACATATAAAAGCATTTATTCCACAAACATGTTTTCATATTAAACAGCTGGTACATCAAATATATATGTATATTTAGAAAATATTAAAATTATATATAATCCTATATATATATACATATAAAAGCATTTATTTCAATGGAATCTATTATTCCAAAAACATGTTTTCATATTAAACAGCTGGTACATGAAATATATATATATATGTATATATATATATATATATATATATACATATATATATTAAATATATTAAATATATTAGAATTGTATATAATCCTCTGTTTTGAGTTAATATTAAAAATCCTGTTGCGTTTTATTGATTCCACTGATACATTTTAACAAGGCCATACTACTGACAACACTGAGGTCCTTATTTGTGGATATTTAATTGGCTCATTTTAGTATTTTTAGACTCACTATATTTAAATGTGGCTACTTTTAAGCCAGCAAAATATCAAAGAATTTTTTTTTGAAACAGCATTTAGTCCTTGAAGTTGGGAAATAATATTTCTAGGGCTGCTGTCTTCAGATGGATTGTTTTGGTTTGACCAACAGCCTAAACTCACTGCTATTTAGTTTACAGTGATATAAAACAGAGAAAAGCAGCAAATCCTCACACCAGAGAAACTGAAACCAGAGAATGGCTGCAGTTTTTGATTGAAAAATTACTAAAGTGATTATTACTAGGGCTGTCAATCGATTAAAATATTTAATCACATGATTGTCCACAGTTAATTGTGATAAATCACAAATTAATCACTTAATAATTTTTTATCTGTTCAAAATGTACCTTAAAGGGAGATTTGTCAAGTGTTTAATACTCTTATCAACATGGGATTGGACAAATATGCTGCTTTATACAAATGTATGTATGTATTTATTATTGGAAATCAATTAACAACACAAAACAATGACAAATATTGTCCAGAAACCCTCACAGGTACTACATTTGGCATAAAACATATGCTCAAATCATAACATGGCAAACTGAAGCCCAACAAGCAACAACAGCTGTCAGTGTGTCAGTGTGCTGACTTGACTATGACTTGCCCCAAACTGTATGTGATTATCATAAAGTGGGCATGTCTGTAAAGGGGAGACTCGTGGATACCCATAGTACCCATTTTCATTCAATCTTGAGGTCAGAGGTCAAGGGACAGTTTTTCCTCGCCAAAAATTACCATACGAGTGGAGCGTTATTTAGCCTCTTTCCCGAAAACCTAGTATGACATGGTTGGAACGAATAGATTCTTTAGGTTTTCTAGTTTCATATGATGCCAGTATCATCACTCTAGCTTTAAAACTGAGTCCGCTACAACCTAAAGATCGCAAGTTGCATTGATGCGTTAAAGAAATTGGTGCCGTTGAAAAAATTGCGTTAACACGTAATTATCATGTTAACTTTGACAGCTCTAAAATTAAAACCAAAATTAACCAGCAACTATTTTTGTAATTGTAATACAATTACAAAAATAGTTGCTGGTTAATTTTCTTAGACAAATAAAATGTGAAAATCAAAGAAATTATTATATAAACTCTTTCCTCTTGGAGGTGGTGCATTGGGACACATGACCTCTGTATTTAAAAAATCCTGGCCCTGAATGTTAAATACATGGTGTTCATTGTTTATTTAAAGTGTTTACATATTTATATACAACAAACTACAGCCATAGGCCGGCGGACTATGAATCAGTCATGAGGAGTGAGAGGTCGAAGGCCAGCTGTGTCAGATCCTGGTGAGGAAACCCAGGTGAAGGCTGCTGGGGACCTGCAGCAGCTCCAGAGCCTGCGAGGACGGGCAGAAAGGAAACGTGACCTGGAAACGATAGTCTGAGTCCAGCATCAGCTGTAAGGACCCGTCACGATCCTGTAGTAACGACTGCAATGAGGAGCAGATTGGCATATTTAGTGAAGTGCAAGTATTTCATGACATTACACTGTATTTTAAATTAGAAAAGCTCACTACAGGGGAATAGGATAAACATTTAACTAAAAGATATCACCATGAAACTTCCCCAGTTGAGTACTTACATTAAGACAATTATTTTTTGTATTACAAGTTTTCTAAAATTTTATGTTTGATATACAAGTGAATGTTTTGAGTGTCTTTTCCACTAGTCTGAAAGAAGACGTGTTATGGAAGCAAAATATCCCAAAATCTCAAAATTGACAAGTGCATGAAAAACAATGTTTTGCCTGGGATGTCTTACCTTAGAATTAGAAAATGAATAATCGAGCTCACCTGAACTTTGCGAACAAATGACGACGTCACCCTTTTCTCAAAATCATCAATGGGAGTGTAGGAGTTCAAAATCTTGACAATCTGCAGATTTGAATGTGAGTTTTGTTTCAGTGTGGAGATGGATTTTTCCAACATCAAAAACACTGCATGTGTGACTTGAATAAAGTACCTGAACGGGGTTGAGTTCAGTGCATTTCTCAGTGATCTCCTTGGCGTCGTCGTCAGTGGACTTGTTGACTTGCAGCAGCCAGGCGGCCTGAGACAGCGGCCTCAGAGTGTCTATAGCGTTAGAGCTCTGCAGTTCCTTCTCCTTCAGCCATTCCTCCAGGTAACTGATGTTACACCTAAACGAACACAGAAGCTATGAGCTCATTTTTGTCTGCGTAAGAAAACGCTTTTACTCTCGTAAAAACAACCACAGACCTGATCTGCATTCCCTTCCTGCAGGAACACATATCCTTGCGGAGCATGATGTTGTTGAAGGCGGTCGCACCAACGAGAAAGAACATTTGCTTGACGGCCTGTTTGATGAGGCCCTGCTCCATGCCATGTTGGCTCATGGTGGAGTGGAAGATGCTGAGCTGCTGAACGATGGAGGAGATGGTGTGAGTCTCCGAGTCCTCGTAGATGCTGTTGGAACGCTTCCTGAAGCCCGTCGGCTTCATGCTGGAAATCCCCTGTAAACTCTCGTGCTCCAACATACCGGGTACTGTTGGATGAGCGAGCAAAGCAGCACATTTTAGGTTGCTTATAAAGGTTCAAAATATGCATGTGATAATGATGAACTGATGATGAAATACCAATTGCAGGAGTGAGGGTCTTCTCCATGACCGAGATAAACTGGTGGTAGATCTGAATGGCCAGGTCGCTGAGAATCTGTCTGTGTTCAGACAAATCAAAATTCTGCAAGCAGTTCTTTTTCTGGCGAGGAGTATTTTGTTTCTGGAACTCCTTTCGTGAACAAAAAGCAAAACAAGAGAATGTGAAAATATGCCTGCTACTGTATATGACATTATCAACAAAGAACATAACAGTGCAACCAGGGTGAACCAACCAGTTCTCCCTCCCAACTTGTCAAATACCGCCATTTGGTAAACGCCCCTCGGCATCGGAAACCGACGCTCGGAGGCACCCTTTGGCAACAGTATGTGACGAACTGGGCTTTCAACTAACTCCAATGTAAACCCACCTGCGGCGTCATGCCAATCGGAGCAAGAGACATAGTATTAATAGCGTGAGAGTCCGCCTAGGGCGGGCGGGAAGGATGGTGTCAAACACAAGACTTTCAATTAGGAGACCGCTGTTTGTGTCCCGTGTGAAACTAAAAGTAACGTTGACATATTTTGTCTTGTTAGTTGTTAGTCACGTGACTCGTTGGTATCATCAGTCCCGTGAGTCGCTAGTCAGTGAAGTTAACGTCAACCACGACCGTTTCCTAACCCTAACTAAGTGGTTGTGTTGCCTAAACCTAACTTCCTGTGAAAATGGAAGTTTATTTTGAAAGGACACTATGCATGTAACAAGCGTATATTGACACTCCGTCCCTGGTCCGTCCAAAAGTAACGCAAGAGGGGTGCCCCGTGCGTCGGACTCCGATGCTGAGCGGCACTGACCAAGCGGCGGTATTTGACGAGTTGGGAGTGAGACTGTGTTGGGTGAACACAGTAAATACAGACCTCTTCTCCGCTGTACTGCTTCAGACAGTTGAGCAGCTGATACGTGTTTGAGAGCCAGAACGACAGCAACTCAAAGTCTTTGTGGTGACTCTGAAATTAAAAAAATGTCATGTTGCTTTCGTTTATTTTCTATTTTTCTACTTCTTTATAGATGTGACATTTTACTTTATTCATGCATGTTTTTTGCACAGCTGTTTTCACATCATCAATAATCACAAAGTGAAATAATGACAGTAAACTAAACTGCCGCTAACATACTGGCTGCTAAATCTTGGATATGGTTATGAATAATAGCTTTTTCATTATTAATCAAATCTACAGATGAGATAAAGGCTGCTAGAACGAGAATCAGCCTCACCATGATGACCTTTTTGACAGCACAGATGATCTCATTCATTAGAGACTTGAGTTTGACTTCATCGTTCAAGTAGTCAGCGTGGCGGATGCACATGAGGAGGATGTAAGCTGGCAGACCGGGGATCACATTGACCACCACGCCTTTGGGCTTCAGGTCTGTGAGTAGAGTATAGCAAGTTAGTTCTCATTTATTCCTGCTCAAGCTCAGCATACACATAGAGGAAGGCAGACAAAGTCACAAAATGAATGCTTAATATAAAATAATGCAGAGGAATAATACCCAGAATGATGTTTTGAATGAGCCTGGGTTCGTCCTCTCTCTTGTACTCCAACATGCCGAGGTAATCTTTGGGAATGGCGGGCGCAGACGTTTGCTTCGCTGTTTGAGAAACATTAAAGTGATGAACATGGAGAAGGTGGATTCATTTTATTATTATAATGTGCATGCACTAGCCACAGAGCTACCTTGCTGTGATGTTTCAAGACTCTTTATTTGAGTCTGGAGTTTCCTTATTAATCTGTCTCTCTGGTCGAGCTGCTCTTCAAAGTCCTGAAAGAAAAGCAGAATTTGTTTATACAGACAAGACGGGCATTCACACACTCGTACTGACTCAGTGTTCTAGCTCAGTCAGTAGGTAGAGCAGAAAGTTAAACAATGTGGTAATCTAAGAGTTCATACTTATACATAACTCTAATATTCATTCGGAGCAAAACATTTCTCATGTGTAGAGAAAAATGTTCTGTTGATATTTGGTGTAAACAAAAGTCACAAACTTATTGTCTCATAAAGAATAACTATAGTGTAGAACTTTATGTGAAGTATAATTCAAGCAAAAGACAAAGATCCCTGTGTGCACAGTTATGCTCAGGAACATTACCATTAGCCCTAGAGACCGGCTGGTTTAATGCCACTTTGAAGGAGGACAGACTTTGTTGTGTGGGTTAGGTGGGTTAGGTGGGCTAGGTGAAATTGAAAATGCCGTTCACTTTTTGTTTTACTGTCCTGTCTACGAGGACATAAGGGATATACTTTTTAGTCAAATGGCCTCCACTTGTGTTGATTTCTTTTGGCTGGATGACAATGAAAAACTTGAGTTGTGCCTCAGGAAGGCAACCTTTTTTGTAGTGGATGTTATTTAGCAAGCTTGGGAGAGAAGGCAGAGGATTTTGTTTAATACTCTCTCTCATCTCTCATCTGCAACCGCTTATCCCGTTAGGGGTCGCGGGGGGGCTGGAGCCGATCCCAGCCGACATTGGGCGAAGGCGGGGTACACCCTGGACAGGTCGCCAGTCCATCGCAGGGCTGACACATAGAGACAGACAACCATTCGCTCTCACATTCACACCTACGGGCAATTTAGAGTCAACAATTAACCTAACCTGCATGTCTTTGGACTGTGGGAGGAAACCGGAGTACCCGGAGAAAACCCACGCTAACACGGGGAGAACATGCAAACTCCACACAGAAGGGCCCCAAGCCGGATTCGAACCTGCAACCCTCTAGCTGTGAGGCGCCAGTGCTAACCACTGCACCACCGTGCAGCCCTTTTGTTTAATACTGTGCGGTAAAATAACCTGTAATTTTGTAATTGAATGAAATGTTATGAAATGTTTGACCACTGCAACTGTATTTTCGGTGTCTTATAAACCCATGAGCGTTTGCGTGCATGACATGAAAACAAAGAATGCAATCAAACAAATTGAATCATACCATAACCCTCTATATCCACACACCATATTCTCAGCAGTTAACCGTGAAGTCTCCTCTCTCAGTTTGATCTTGGCCTCGCTCTCCATCAGCAGCTGTCTCTTCAAGTGATCCTTCTCCTCTCCCAGCTCCTCTACTCTGCCTTCAAGCTCCCTCTTCAACTCCTCCAGCTCCTCAGCTTTCTGCTCAAAGTGCCTAAAAAGTAACAAAAATCAGACCGACCCAGAAATGACCATCACTTCTTTAATCAAGAAACGGACTCCGATCCGAGTATTTTACCTGCGTTGTGAGGTCTCTTCTTTAATCTTCTTTTGAAGGATGTTAGTGATCTCCTCAGTTTTTTCTTTCGGATGACATGAACAAAAGAACAAGTGGAATATTAATCTGCAAATAAGCTTCATAGTGAAATAGTTGGGGGAAAAAAACTCAGATCTACCTGCTAGTTCTCTGCTCTGTTCCTCTATGTGGGCCTCCAATTCTTGTTTTTGTCTCTGCAGCTCTGAAGCCTGCAGTTTCAGCTCCGGTATTACCTGTGGATCACATGAAATACGGGATATCATGGTACGTTCTTCACCTTATCTATCCAAAGACAGATAGATCAAGAATGCAATAACGCACCGAGTTGTCGCTGCTGAGCCGGGACACTTCTTGGCGAATGTTCTCGTTGACGTTACTTTTCTCCTGGAACAGGTTTTGCAACTTGCTGTTCTCATTTTGAAGGTGGTCAACTTTCAGTTTCAAGCCCTCCACTTGGGTCTCGTAGCTTTCCTTCTGCTCCCTCTGGCGGTTTTCCAGTATTCTGCCGTCAAAGGTGGAACCATGTCAAACCGGATCAAGAGTAAACATGTTTGTCACACAGGTACAAAACTGGATAACACTCATATTAAGTGAGAAATGGATTGTCGGTAAAAAAAATAGACCTGGTCGCTTTCTGTAGGCCGTCAAAGGCTGCCAGCAAATCTTCTACTTCATAAATCTTCTCAGAGTCGTCTGTAGTTAGCCTTCAGAGAAACAACGTGTGAAATTAAATGCCTAAATGAGATATGGAACAACTATGTGAGAAAAAAAATCGAAAATACTTGTATTACCCCAAAAGAACCTCCTCTTCAACAACACCACCAAGAAGTTGTCTCGTGATATCGTTCATTTTAGCTGCAGAAAGATATGAGCAGAATATTGTCTTTATTTCTGTATAACGACGTATCATTTTCAAGGTACATAGGTAAAAGTCTGTACCTCTTGCTTGTTCCGACTGCTGCTTGATCTTTCGGTCCATGTTATTTCTCTGGTTTTGCATGTTGTTGAGATCTCTGCGTAGTTCGGGAATGGCCTTGACATGTTTGGTGAGCTGGACAACCTGTTCCTGCAGGTCGGAGTTCACTTGCCCCACCTCCTCGATCTTCCTCAACAGACTGACTCTCTCCTCTTTCAATCTCTTAATCTCCTCTTTCAGAGCTTCCACCTCCTTCTTGTGGTCCTGTGTCTGGATCTCCGTGTTGTTCTCTGCAATTCTGCCAAGAAACGTCTCGTCAACTAACTGAGTAAACTGAACAAGCTTCTTTTGCTAAACAAATATTTACTGTAGAGGAGGTAGGTCGCGCATTTCCGACACTTACTTTCTAAACCTTGCTTCATATTCTTTCTCTTCCTGAAGGCTCTTCTTTATTTGATCAAAGCTCTCTGTAAGAGTTTAAAACCAATCACGAATTTGGTCCAAATTACAATAAGAGTGGTATGTACAGGAATCTTGACTCCTATTACCTTTGGCCTCTTTGGTGGAAGCTTCAAACTTTTCCTCCAAGTTCTGCTTTTCAAGGGTAAGTGCGTCTATTTCCTTTTGAAGCTGTGCTGTTGTCTGGAGCAAGAATAAAAATGTGTTTTTTTAAAGGGCTCATAAAGTCTGCTTCACAAGCAAACAATAAGCTGCAAAGACACAAACCTTTGTATTAAAGGGGACATATTATATATATATATATGATAATATTTTAAGCATCCATTTCAAGACTGACCAGACTAGCCTCTTCTTTCGTTTTCTTCTCTCGTGCTTCCAAAGACACCTTCTGGTGGGTTGATTTTTCCAGCTGTGCCTCCAGACCTTGAAGCCTGTCCACGGTTTGAGAGTGAGAGTTGGCCAAGCTTGTCAGTCTTTCCATCAATCCAAGGTTCTCTTTGTTCTGTAAGGATACACGGATTCAGTTACGTCCTCTACATGAAAACAACAGCTGAAGCAACCTCAGCAACCTCGCTGAAGCCAATGCTTAAGTGCCTTAAACTTGCATTCTTTCTAATAGCCAGCAGGGGGCGACTCCTCTGGTTGCAAAAAGAAGTCTGATTGTATAGAAGTCTATGAGAAAATGACCCTACTTCTCACTTGATTTATTACCTCAGTAAACATTGTAAACATGAGTTTATGGTCTCAATCAAGTCTTCTTCGATACAGCATGATGTTCATTTAGTAAATTATGGTCCCATTTAGAGTCAAATACACCATAAAGCAGGAGATGCTTTAAGGCGGGGCTACCTTGTGATTGACAGGTCGCTACCACGGCGATGTCCGGTCTGGGTGGTAAGGGGATTGGTTTCTACCTGTTTTTGGTAGAACTTTAACCCTTTCACAGTGTGTTTTCAGTTCATGAAAGTTAACCTTTGGTCGCCTAAAAATGTCTTATTCAGCATTTGGCTGTACTTAGCTCCACCCACTAGTGACACTTCTGGTTGCAAAAAATCAAGATGGCGAACTCAAGGTTTCGAAACAGTGATGCAAGAACCAATGGGTAATGTCCGGGTGACTACATCCACCTCTATACATACAATATACATTCTATGATCTTTACCTTTTCTTCAATCTTCTTCCTGAGCTGCTGCACCCTGAAGGAGAGCTGAACATTGAGCACCAGCCGACGCATGGTTTGAAAACGCCGCCGTGCCAGCCACGCTCTGGCGTACTTTTGTAGAATCAGGGCCTTCTGCTCCTCCATCATCTGAGATTTAACGAAGAGACAGCAGGACATGAATCACATGTGGTTACATTTTGTAATTTCATCATACACTGTTACAAATGATTATTTAATCAACCTTACAGACCTTCTTGTACCGTTTACGGGCCCTCCAACCTCGCGTGAAGGCCTGGATGGTGATGGAGGCCAGACGGACTATCAGGAAGATCTGTCTCATGCGGTAACCTTTCCAGTATCTCTGGATCACCAGTGCTGCCCAGCCCTGCTTCAGTCCTGCAGCAGTCACTGTTTTACTGTAAAACAAAGCAAAGCGTACATGTCAGAACCCTATTACAGGGTTTCCACTCTTTTCTAAAGATAATTTTCCAGGACATTTTCAGTGATGATCAGGGATCACACCATACAGTAATATGTTCCTCTCTGTGAAAGTCTGATTTAAAAGATGTGCTGTCTATGCCTATAACTTATCTATGATATCATCTCTTACATGCTTAGAAATTATGACAAATTGACGATAGGATAATGCAAACACCTGCAGATGTAGGCAAAACAAGATAGCAAGCAGGTCAACTTTAGCAAGTAAACGCCTCTCACCGGATTGTCCTCTTTCCACGGATGTACAGTTGGAGGATGATGGCTGCCTCTCTCATGCGCAGGTACTTCCTCCTCTGGCTCCACCCGCGGACGCGTTTCTGAATGGTCACGCAGGCTCCTCTCAGTCGGTCCAGACGCAGCTTCTCCAGATAAGCTACCTGACCGGCTCGGAAGAAAATCTTTGTCCGACCAAACTTGTACTGGTTGGGGTCCTAGAGGACAAAGTTATACATAAACATGCAGTGCACAATAATGCATGATGTTGTATTTAAAGTAGGGCTGTCTAAGTTAACGCGATAAGAATGCATTAACACAAATTTGTTTTAACTAGTCACTAATTTCTTAAATGTAACTTGCAATTTTGAGATGGTTGCAGGCTCAGTTTTAAAGCTAGAGTGAAGATACTGGTATTATATGAAACTAAACACCTAAGGAATCCTTTTGATACCAACCAAACCATGTCATACTAGCTTGTCGCAAAGGAGGCTAAATAATGCTCCAAACTTATGCTACATTTTGGCGAGGAAAAACTGGCATGGCCATTTTCAAAGGGGTCCCTTGACCTCTGACCTCCAGATATGTGAATGAAAATGGGTTCTATGGGTACCCACGAGTCTCTCCTTTACAGACATGCCCACTTTATGACAATCACATGCAGTTTGGGGCAAGTCATAGTCAAGTCAGCACACTGACACACTGACAGCTGTTGTTGTCTGTTGGGCTGCAGTTTGCCATGTTATGATTTGAGCATATTCTTTTTGCTAAATGGTACCTGTGAGGGTTTCTGGATAATATTTGTCATTGTTTTGTGTTGTTAATTGATTTCCAATAATATAATATATACATACATTTGCATAAAGCAGCATATTTGCCCACTCCCATGTTGATAAGAGTATTAAATACTTTACAAATATCCCTTTAAGGT
>CAKAOI010048245.1:0-11461 GCA_916701655.1 Sebastiscus albofasciatus
CGAAAAAAGTCTGTAAATGTTGAAAAAATGTTAAAAACATTTTGAAAAAAATGTCTGAAAAAAGTTTGAAAAATGTTGAAAAAAAAGTCAGAAAAAAACCTGAAAATGTCTGGAAAAAAATTAAAAAAAAAAATTAAAAATGGAAAAAAAAGTCTGAAAAATGCCTGAAATAAATTCGGAATTTTTTTATAAAACAATGTCCGAAATAAGTCAAAGAAAAAAAAGTCGAAAAAAAGTCTGCAAAAAATGTTCAAAAAAAAGAAATTCAAATTTTTTTTTTAAAAAAAGTCTGAAAAATGTTCGAAAAATAAAACTCTGAAAAAGTCTGAAAAAAGTTGGAAAAAATGTAAAAAAAAAAAAATGTAAAAAGAATTTTGGAAAAAAAAAGTCCGAAAATGTCTGAATAACCGTGAGTTCTGCACCCTTAAAACCTGAGTATCTCTGCTGGAAAATTATCCACAATTTCATTTAAACATGCGTGAAATGAACCGGATGATTCTGGTTCATTTCAGCTCCACCTGACGGTTTCTGGGTGTAAATATCTAACAACTAATCTCTCTATAGTTTTAATCCAGAGAGTAAAGATCCACTTTGTGAACTCACATCAAGTAAACCAGGATGAATCTGAACCTACAAACAGCAGCTGATCCTCGCTGAGCTGGACACTAAAGACAAGTCAAAGAAAGAGATCTTTCACATTATCAACAGCGTTATGAAGTGCTCTGTTTCAGTCTCCTGTTAGACTGAATAAGTAGCCGGCCTATAAGCACATGTTCAGCTGCGATCACTTCTACAGGAGTAGTGTTATTGGAACCTGCTTGTTGATCATTTGGTGCTCAGTGTGGTGGCGTGGTACGGCGTGGATCGGCCTGCTTGTTCACCTGTGACAGCATCTCGTGGAGGGCAGCACACAGCGGGTGGACGACCTTGTAAAGGTCAAACGGTACACGACCTCATGTTGTTCAGGAAGTGAAGAAGAAGGAGAGGATGGGCCGCCCCTCCTCCAGTAATCCTTCAAATGAGAAGTTCACGTCAACTTTTCCAGGCAGAACCCGACAAACCACAGAGTGTAATGAGACGGGGACGGGGGGGACAAAGACCTGCTTATGTGTGAACACAGCTCCCAGTCGACCTGTTTAACAGGAGGTTACCTCCACTGAACACTTCAGTATCATCAGAAATGATTCATAAAGGTTTATACAACTCAAACACTCACCGTTTATCTGAAGGAAGACCTTTAATGTGAATTATTGTCACATTAAAATAAGTGTTGGTCATGTTAAGTGATATCTTTATGGCCAAAAGAGGTCAAAACAACACAACATAGTATATCCCTCTAAAGGCTGGTCCTCACTGACAGATGTTCGTTAAGTTACGACTTTATTCTCGTTAAATTATGACTTTATTTTCGTAATGTTACGACTTTATTCTCGTTAAATTATGACTTTATTCTCGTAATGTTACGACTTTATTCTCGTAAAGTTACGACTTTATTCTCGTAAAGTTACGACTTTATTCTCGTAAAGATACGACTTTATTCTCGTAAAGTTACGACTTTATTCTCGTAAAGTTACGACTTTATTCTCGTAAAGATACGACTTTATTCTCGTAAAGTTACGACTTTATTCTCGTAAAGATACGACTTTATTCTCGTAAAGATTACGACTTTATTCTTGTAAAGTTACGACTTTATTCTCGTAATGTTACGACTTTATTCTCGTAAAGTTACGACTTTATTCTCGGAAAGTTACGACTTTATTCTCGGAAAGTTACGACTTTATTCTCGTAAAGTTACGACTTTATTCTCGTAAAGTTACGACTTTATTCTCGTAATGTTACGACTTTATTCTCGTAAAGTTACGACTTTATTCTCGTAATGTTACGACTTTATTCTCGTAAAGTTACGACTTTATTCTCGTAAAGATACGACTTTATTCTCGTAAAGATACGACTTTATTCTCGTAAAGTTACGACTTTATTCTCGTAAAGTTACGACTTTATTCTCGTAAATTACGACTTTATTCTCGTAAAGTTACGACTTTATTCTCGTAAATATTATGACTTTATTCTCGTAAAGTTACGACTTTATTCTCGTAAAGTTAAGACTTTATTCTCGTAATATTACGACTTTATTCTCGTAAAGTTACGACTTTATTCTCGTAAAGTTACGACTTTATTCTCGTAATATTACGACTTTATTCTCGTAAAGTTACGACTTTATTCTCGTAAAGTTACGACTTTATTCTCGTAAAGTTACGACTTTATTCTCGTAAAGTTACGACTTTATTCTCGTAATATTACGACTTTATTCTCGTAAAGTTAAGACTTTATTCTCGTAATATTACGACTTTATTCTCGTAAAGTTACGACTTTATTCTCATAATATTACGACTTTATTCTCGTAAAGTTAAGACTTTATTCTCGTAATATTACGACTTTATTCTCGTAAAGTTACGACTTTATTCTCGTTAAGTTACGACTTTATTCTCGTAATGTTACGACTTTATTCTCGTAAAGTTACGACTTTATTCTCGTAATGTTACGACTTTATTCTCGTAAATATACGACTTTATTCTCGTAATGTTACGACTTTATTCTCGTAAAGTTACGACTTTATTCTCGTAAAGTTACGACTTTATTCTCGTAAAGTTACGACTTTATTCTCGTAATATTACAACTTTATTCTCGTAAAGTTAAGACTTTATTCTCGTAAAGTTACGACTTTATTCTCGTAAAGATACGACTTTATTCTCGTAAAGTTACGACTTTATTCTCGTAATATCACGACTTTATTCTCGTAAAGTTACGACTTTATTCTCATAAAGTTACGACTTTATTCTCGTAAAGTTACGACTTTATTCTCGTAATATCACGACTTTATTCTCGTAAAGTTACGACTTTATTCTCGTAATATTACGACTTAGGACTACAGTCCAGGAGGCCCACGGCGCTGTCAGAGAACCGCTCCAGGAGGCCCACGGCGCTGTCAGAGAACCGCTCCAGGAGGCCCACGGCGCTGTCGGAGAACCGTTCCAGGAGGCCCACGGCGTTGTCAGAGAACCGCTCCAGGAGGCCCACGGCGCTGTCAGAGAACCGTTCCAGGAGGCCCACGGCGCTGTCAGAGAACCGCTCCAGGAGGCCCACGGCGCTGTCAGAGAACCGCTCCAGGAGGCCCACGGCGCTGTCGGAGAGCCGGTCCAGGAGGCCCACGGCGGCGGTCCCTCCTTACCCGCCACATATAGACTCACTATTGTTGAGTCCAGCTCACACGCTGCATACCAGATTCATCCACAGCCTATCTCAGAATGCTGCACCTCCTGGTAATCTTGGCAAACCCTCGATCTGAGTAAACAGAGGGCTGCTGTGTTATCACTGCACAATCAATGGGCTCACAAAGGAGTGTATTACACTGTTTACTTATAGCGGCGTGGAAACAGACCGCCACATAACAGCGGCTACGCTCTCACACGAAGGAAACTAGTTCTGTTTACTCCATGTTGAAACACAAATCTGGTTTATTATTTCATTTTATTTGAAACGTGCACTTCTGGTTTCCTAAACTTTGTGTTGAAAGTGTTGTTTCTGTCTGACAGCGGCCACGTGCTCATGGTGACAGCTGGTATTTTCATATACTTTAGCAAGCAAACTACTGTTTTATTATTATTATTATATCTTTGGCAATGAAAATCTTTGGTCTCAGGTTCCTTCAACAATGCTCATAAAATATGTTTATATATAAAAGAGGAAATCACATAAGTAAATGTAAAAGTAAATGGATAATCTTAGGCATAAAATAGTGCAGTGAAAATAGAGAGCTATAACCCACTACAATAACCTCTGAGTAGGTTTTTTATTTATTTTATTTATATTTTTTTATTATTATATTAGTATTTTATTTATTTACATTTTCTTTTTTTTCTTTTCCTATGAATTTTTATCAATTTTCTATTTCCTTTATCTTACGACTTATTTTTTATAGATATTTTCTCTGTATTGTTTGTAATTTTAACTTTATTTATTCATAATTCAGAATATTATTATTTTCACTGTACAGTTACTGTTTAATTAATTATTGATAATCAATAAAAAAGACCTTTGAAAGAAACAACATGTCCAGCGGTCAAATGGTCCTTAATCCTGTTTTTACAATCTTCTGTGTTTATAAAATAATCTGGTTTAAAGTGTCATTATTTATATATATCTTTTTAGGTTATAAGTAGTAGTATTTTATTTATTTACATTTTCTTTTTATTTATTTATTTTTTATTTTCATTTCCTATTTATCAATGTTCTATTTCCTTTATCTCTGGACTTACTTTTTCTATTATTATTAAGGTGTATTATAGATATTTTCTCTGTATTGTCTTTAAACTTTATTTATCCATAATTTAGAATATATTTTCTGTGGTTGTTTGTTTTTTGTGTGAGTAGATGGATGTGTTGTGAGTGTTGTCGGGCAAAACTAAATCTTTCCGCTGTACAGTTACTGTTGAATTCATTATTGATAATCAATAAAAAAGACCTTTGAAAGAAACAACATGTCCAGCGATCAAATAGTCCTTAATCCTGTTTTTATCATCTTCTGCGTTCATTAAATAATCTAAAGTCTCTCTGGAGCTCTCACCAAGATGAAGGAGCAGAAACGCTAAAAGCAGTTTCACTAAAGACGGAGCAGCTTCCAGGAATGATGAATTCCTGATATATAATCAAAGGTTGGTGAAGCATTCACTCATAAACCTGGTAAAAAGCACCTCCTCATGCTGTCACCGTTCTTTTAATACATCCATCACAGTCACCCTCTGACCTCAGCTCAGTGTCATCCTCATTCTGTGACTCATGACCGGCTGACTCTGAGCTACCAGAGAACACTGCAGACCAAATGACTGATTCTACTGAATATGGAGGATTCATTAACGGATCAACAGTTGGAATAGTTTGCTAAAAGTAGTGGATGAAGCAAAGATCTATGGGATAAATGGTTGGAATAGTTTGCTAAAAGTAGTGGATGAACCATTGATCTATGGGATAAATGGTTGGAATGGTTAGCTAAAAGTAATGGATGAACCATAGATCTATGGGATAAATGGTTGGAATGGTTAACTCAAAGTAATGGATGAACCATAGATCTATGGGATAAATGGTTGGAATGGTTAGCTAAAAGTAATGGATGAACCATAGATCTATGGGATAAATGGTTGAAATGGTTAGCTAAAAGTAGTGGATGAACCATAGATCTATGGGACAAACGGTTGGAATGGTTAGCTAAAAGTAATGGATGAACCATAGATCTATGGGATAAATGGTTGAAATAGTTAGCTAAAAGTAATGGATGAACCATAGATCTATGGGATAAATGGTTGGAATAATCAGCTAAAGTAGGCTAACGGATAACCATGAACAATTGAAACTGTTCGCCAAAACGGTTGAAAGTTAGAAGTAGGCTAATGGATAAACAGTTGAAATAGTTAGCTTACAGTAATAGATAAACCATTGATGTATGGGATAAACAGCTGAATTAGCTAGAACTGTTGAAATAGTTACTAAAAGTTGGCTAATGAATAAACAGTTGAAATAGTTAACTAAAAGTTGGCTAATGAATAAACTGTTGAAATAGTTAGTTAAAACTTGAAATGGTTAGCTAACAGTAGACTAATGTAGAAATGGTTGAAATAGTTTGCTGAAACGGTTAAAGTAGTTAGCTAAAAGTGATGGATAAACCATAGGTGTATGGGATAAACGGTTGAAATAGTTAGCTAAAAGTTGGCTAATGGATAAACGGTTGAAATAGTTAGCTAAAAGTTGGCTAATGGATAAACGGTTGAAATAGTTAGCTAAAAGTTGGCTAATGGATAAACGGTTGAAATAGTTAGCTAAAAGTTGGCTAATGGATAAACAATTGAAATAGTTAGCTAAAAGTTGGCTAATGGATAAACGGTTGAAATAGTTAGCTAAAAGTTGGCTAATGAATAAACTGTTGAAATAGTTAACTAAAAGTTGGCTAATGAATAAACTGTTGAAATAGTTAGTTAAAACTTGAAATGGTTAGCTAACAGTAGACTAATGTGTAAATGGTTGAAATAGTTTGCTGAAACAGTTAAAGTAGTTAGCTAAAAGTGATGGATAAACCATAGGTGTATGGGATAAACGGTTGAAATAGTTAGCTAAAAGTTGGCTAATGGATAAACGGTTGAAATAGTTAGCTAAAAGTTGGCTAATGGATAAACGGTTGAAATAGCTAAAACTATTGAAATGGTTAGCTAAGTTCTCGTAAAGTTACGACTTTATTCTTGTAATATTACGACTTTATTGATGAACAAAAAACAGTTGAAATAGTTGTTAGCCAACAGTAGGCTAATGGATAAACAGTTGAAATAGCTAGCTACCGGTTTAAGCTAGTGGTTCATCAGGTGAAGCTAATCAGAGCTAAAATCAGTTGATGTGTCTTTTAGTTTAATAGTTTATATCCAGCTTTAATAACACATTATATACATCATTATTAACACTTCATGTATATCAGGGTGTTTATTTTGCTTAACTTATGTCTGAATATGAATGTAATCTTTATTTAGTGGCCGCATTAGTTAGTTAGTAGACATGGGATCCGCAGTGGTTGCCATGGAAACCGCCATCATTTAAACATTATATATCTATCAGTAACCCGGAGCCCCCCCCCTCACCCACCTACCCTCTCCACCCGTTATGACGCAGTCAGCGGAGGCAGGTCGTGATTTGCCGCCTCGGCCCCGCTCGGACCCGCTCGGATCCGCCTCGGACCTCCTCGGCCCGTCTCGTCCCAGCCTGGAAGCTGCTCGGCTCCGTTCGGCCGCGCCTCGGCCCTCCTCGTTCCCGCCTCGGCCCCACTCGGCCCCGCCTCGGCCCCCACTCGGCTCCACTCGGGCCCGCCTCTAAGGGGGGTAACTTATTCGTGAGTTGCAGGCGGAGCCGGTTGGTTCCCTGAGAGATAAATTGTGAGGTCTTATTGGAGGAGTCGGGTACGAATCTGTCCTTTCGCGTTTCCTGTTGGGGACAGTTAACAAGTCTCTGAGCTCTCCGACGACGACCAGAACCGACCAGAACCGTTAAAGAACCGACAGAAGAGAGGAAAGGAGGATTTATTGAACATGTCTGCTAACAAAGAGACAGACAGCGGCTGGAGGACGTTCGTGTGGAACTCAGAGAAGAAGGAGTTCCTGGGTCGGACAGGCAGCAGCTGGCGTGAGTCTTTATTAATATACCTTTATTATCATGTTAGTATTGATCAGTTAGCCCTGTTTAAAGGCTGGTTCCGAGCCGGGCTGCTCCGGGTCAGCCTGCAGACAGCAGCACCTGTTAGAGCAGAGCAGGCTGCGTCGTGACTTCAGCTCTTAATGGAGGCTGAAGAGCTGAGGCTGAACAACTGAAGTTACTCCCCGACAAATCACACAAACTCACTGAAACACGACAAAATGAACAGAGTTTAGTGTTTTAACACGCTACAGGTCGACTGATCTCACAGATAACACTCATTACAGGTGTTATAAAACACTATGAACCCGTTCTAAATGAACTAGTGTGAGTTTTAAATGGTGTTTAATAGAGGGGTGTAATAATGGTGACCAGAGGAGGAGCCCACAGACACTCACACACACGTCCTCTAGGAAAGGTCATGCTGAAGGACGGCGAGGAAGAGGAGGGAGAGGAGGAAGAGGAGGGAGAGGGTGAGGAAGAGGAGGGTGAGGAAGAAGAGGAAAAGGAGGGTGAGGAAAAAAAGGGAGAGGAAGAGGGGGAAAAGGAGGAAGAGGAAGGTGAAGAAGAGGAGGGTGAGGGAGAAGATGAAAAGGAGGGTGAGGAAGAAAAGGGAGAGGAAGAGGACGGTGAGGAAGAAGAGGGAAAAGGAAGAAGAGGAAGAGGAGGGTGAGGAAGAGGAGGGTGAGGAAGAAAAGGGAGAGGAAGAGGACGGTGAGGAAGAAAAGGGTGAAGAAGAAGAGGAAAAGGAGGGTGAGGAGGACTCGGGGTGGTGAGGAAGAGGAGGGTGAGGAAGAGGAGGGTGAGGAGGACTCCACCAGTCTTACTGGTGAAAGTTGGTGTTTTTTTCGCCTCCCAGTTAAACCAGTTTATTCCCCCCAGTTAATGATCTGAATCTGCTAATCAGGCTGGCGGATTATTAAACCGGCCCTGTTCACTCTAACCCGGGATTACTGGTTCTAACCCGGGATTAACTGGTCTAACAGCAGGTCTGTAATGCTCTCCGTGCTGGTTGGTTTAATAGGATATAACACACACACTGTTAGACTCTACCTCTGTGTAATAAGCTCGTTATAAAGGTGTATAAAGGTGTGTGAAAGCCAGCCAGACGGCCCGGTTCGGCCCAGACATGGCACGGCTCGGTAACACGGTAACACGGTGATCACGACTCACACGTCCCCGGAGCCCCGGCTCCATCTCACACCGACGAGAGCTCTCACTGCTCGGCTGCTTCTCCTCCTCTCCACCAGTTACATTAACATTATGATCACATGCTGCAATAAACAGTTTATATCACGGAGCTGTAGTCTCACGTTACTGGTGGTAGTTTATAGAGAAGTTACTGAATGGTAGTGTAGTAATACTGTGTGTATTACCTCTCGTGTTGTAGTAATACTGTGTGTATTACCTCTCGTGTTGTAGTAATACTGTGTGTATTACTGCTGGGAGGAGGAGGGGGGATGTGATGTCGCACTCACTAAAGCAACAGGTCTGTCTGCAACCTTCAGCTGCTCAAACCATCTCACACAGTCAGGAAAATCCCATTTTAAATAGAAATAATCATTATTAATGGTGTTTTAAAGGGTTTATTATATCTGGAGGGAATATATGAAATATAACAGACAGAGAGACTCCCTGTTCTTTTCTCTACCCGTGTGTTTTTTTGAGACATGATCAGTTAGTAAATGTGCTGCAGAGAGCCGGTGAGCCGTCGGTGGATGGGTGTAGATGTGTTGGTGGTTCTGGATGACGGTTATAACCCGCTGCAGCAGTAGTCTGGTGGGGGAGGTGCGGTGCTCTCCATTCAAACTGCCTGTCACCATCAGAAGGACACGTTCTCACCTATTTACATGTTAATTTCTGACACTTTGTGACTACTAAACAGGGCTCTCCTATCTCCTGGTTCTATACTATCACTATACTTGGGTGCCGATTCCATAAGTACTGCGGTTCGATTTTGCGATTTATTGCAATTTTGGTTAACTTTTTTGACACTACACCATGGGGGAAAAGTTGAATCATACACTTCTAGGGTTAGGGTTATTATTATTATTATTTTTTCCAGCAACCCAAAGATTAAAGACATTTCCCTCACAGATTAGTGGTATTTTTTAGTGAACGTGTAATGTTTTATACTTCTGGTGAATATAATCCAATCAATCTTATTTCCATATATTTATTTTGTATATACAGTTCCCTTTGTTAACACCTTATTTTATTGTATATTATATTAACCAGCTAAGACATGTTTTAATTCAGCCACACAGCTGTTCATGAAATAGTCACAAAATGTAATGTATTGATTTGTGTATGTAGACACCAATTTCTCTTTTTTTCTCGGGATGTTCAGAACAAAATCAATTAAATCCATGTAATCTTGAACCAGGAAGTAGAAAGAGCGGTGAACGGGGTGTAGGGAGGAGGTCGGGGTGGATGGGTGGGTCTAAAAAACACCAGACTTCCACCAGGAGACCATATTGGTGCCCCGTGTGAGGCCAGAAGTCAACGTTGATTTATTCGTAACTTCTGTTCTTCAGTTACAGAACTTCTGGAGTTATTTTAACCCAAACCACCATCTTTTACTAAACCTAACTAAGGAGTTTTATTTTGAAAAGACTGTAGAGGAAATTGACACGTGCGTCTCATGTTGCTGGACAGCACATAGTTGAAAGTCGTGCTGAGCGTCACAATAAAAAAAGTCGTGTCTATGAACACGAATCAAATAGATTAAATTTTGTGACTGTTTCAGGAACTCTATTTCAGGTTTGTTGCCTGGTTCACGACTACGTGGATTATAGGTTATGGTAAAGTAAATAACTCTTCTACTCCGGACTTTAGCCCCAAGAGTGAAGCCAAAACATCTGGATCGCCCCCCGGTGGCTGGCTGTTAGTTTAAGGAGCGCTTGATTTGATTTATGCAGCAAAGTTATCTATGAGCGGAGCATTTTTTTCACGTCAATATCGCAGAGTTGATCATGTTCATTTAATTGTGGGAAGCCAAAATCATGATCGCCATTAATATTTGATTAATTGTGCAGCCCTATTTACATATGAATTGATTTCGTTGGATATTACAGTGCAGCATTATTTATTCCAATCCAAGTTTATTTATAAAACATATTTAAAAACGTTGGCCAACGACTGGGCCATTAAAATAAACTGTCATGCCGAGCCAAAAGCCAAGGAAGAAAAGTAGTTGTAGCTCTGAACGGTGGAGGAGAACAGCCTGATCCGTAGTTCTCACTCATTCAACAGGTGATTTCAACATTTTTCTTTCTCAGATAGTGAACTCTAAAGAAATCACTGATCCAACACAGCTCGCCATAGTGTCGGTGTTTAGTTTCCTTCTCAACAGGTGCGTCACGCCGCCAGCCTGCTGCGACTGCACACATGCTCATAGGAAAATAACTCACCATGCATTTACATCGGGAGCAGGAGCTGTAACAACCAGTAACCATACTGGAATAGATAGTCAACATTAACACAAACTCACATGTCGCTTTTAATCACACTGCTCAGTATGATCTCAGTGTGTCTTTTATGTACCAGAACTCCCAGTAACAGAGCACCAATCCCAGTTAGTCTCTGCAGACGGTTACCAGTCTGCTGCAGCAGCAGCAGAAAGCTGAGGAGTTGAACCAGTTTCTCAACCCACCAAACTGGTTTCACTCTGGCTCATTAGGACATGCAACTGGCAGCGGGAAAACGTGTTGGGAAGGCGCCACAACACCAACAGAAAAAACACACAGGAGGGAACGGGAACGTTGATGGCTGTCTGTCGGTTTCCAGGAACAATAAATCTGAAGCCAGAAGACGTTCTGTTACTGTAGTCAGAGAGAAAAACAACAACCTCTGTAACTGTAGTCAGAGAGAAAAACAACAACCTCTGTTACTGTAGTCAGAGAGAAAAACAACAACCTCTGTTACTGTAGTCAGAGAGAAACAACAACCTCTGTAACTGTAGTCAGAGAGAGAAACAACAACCTCTGTTACTGTAGTCAGAGAGAGAAACAACAACCTCTGTTACTGTAGTCAAAGAGAGAAACAACAACCTCTGTAACTGTAGTCAGAGAGAGAAACAACAACCTCTGTAACTGTAGTCAGAGAGAGAAACAACAACCTCTGTTACTGTAGTCAGAGAGAAAAACAACAACCTCTGTTACTGTAGTCAGAGAGAGAAACAACAACCTCTGTTACTGTAGTCAGAGAGAAAAACAACAACCTCTGTTACTGTAGT
>CAKAOI010048246.1:0-17617 GCA_916701655.1 Sebastiscus albofasciatus
GAAAAAAAAGTCTGAAAAAAGTCTGAAAAAAAAGTCTGAAAAAAGTCTGAAAAAAAAGTCTGGAAAAAAAAATCTGACAAATGCCCCAAAAAAAAAAATCTGAATTTATTTTTAAAAAAGGTCTGAATTTGCGATTAATCGCAATTAACTATTTTGATTGATTGACAGCCCTAATATATATATATATATACAGTATATAAAATGTTGAGTAAACAACAACCTGACGTGTAAATGCTGTGAGGAAATGGTTAAAAGTCATAATTTATCTAATCAGCTGTCAAGGCCAAAAGACTCAACAACTGTGTCAAAGTCAACACCATAACGGCTCACACACACACAACACACACACACACACACACACACACACACAGATACTCTGACTGGTACATGAAGTACATTCTGCTGATAATATTTCTGTACTTTTACTTCAGTAATTGTGGATTCAGGACTTTGACTTGTATTTCTAGACTGTGGTATTTCTATGTTTACTGAAGGATCTGAGAACTTCCTTTTCGGTTCAGTGTTGTTTTAGAATTAACATTCGATGATGAAATGACTGACGTACCTCTTTTGTTAACATTAACAGAAATAAAAAATAGTGCAGTCTGCTGACCTTCGAAGGAGAACTTGTAGAGTTCAGTGGTGAGGTCGTTGACCATGACTCCCCCGCCGCTGGTTTCCCTCAGCCAGGCCACTCGCTGGATGAAGTCGGTCACCACCTCGTTGACGGTGCCGGTGTAGGACGAGACGTGTTTGGGCTTCAACATTCGAGGATTCAGGATGCTGCGGATTCGCTGCCACTTGGCCCCCATCCTACCAACCAGGATCAGTAACAGGAACACAATGATATGAAGTTGTTTAATACCAAACTGAAACAATACCAGAGTTAACTGGGTTCAACATGTTATTTTTACATTCTGTTTTATTTAGTCTTTTTTCTAAACGTAAATCTATGTATAATAATAATAATAATAATAATAATAATAATAATTTTATTTTTTCATTTATTATATTTTTTTCATTTTAATTTTTCTATATTTCTTATTTATTTATTTATTTATTTTATTCATTTTTTTCCTCCTCCCTTGTTTTTGAATACTTTGTTTTCCAATTTACAGTTACTATCTGTTATTATTTGTACATACTTTATTTGTTATGGTTTAGTTTGTTTTTGAAATTTTTCTTAAAGAAACAATAAAAAGCAAAAGATTTAAAAAAGAGGATTCAACATACATGATACATGAATACTTAATAATAATAATAATAATAACAATACAAATAAAAATAATAATCCAAGTAATAATAATAATAATAATAATTATTATTATTATTATTATTATTATTATTATTATTATTATTTACTTTTTTTTTCTTTTTTTTCCTGAAAAAAAGTCTAAAGAAAAGTTTGAAAAAAGAGTTTGAAAGAAACAACAACAGCGAGTGTATCTACTAGCAGGTATTGTTGATATCCAGAGCCTGACTCATTGTTTGACTCATAGAGCTCCATTGTTTTCCAACAATTGTCTTAAAACCAGAGCAGAGCACATCTGGTTCCTCCTCCTTTGTTCTAAACTACTAAACTACTGGATGTAGAACCAGCTGAAAGCTTCAGGTAGTTTACGGATCAGGGTGCAGGCTCGTCTAACGCGCCTGCAGCGCTCTGATGTCACAACATTCGCCAACCGTGACGAGAGCTGCCGCGGTGAGTCTGACGGGAAGAACCGGATGTCAGCTGCTGTTAGACAATAACAGAAGATAATTATCGTCCTTGTGTCTGTTCGGGTCTGACAGGACTGGATGTCAGATTCATTACGATGTCTGAGTCTCGGCCCTCCCGCTCTGGGTTTTCATGAACTCTGTGACCTTTAAGCTCAAATCATGACAGTAGAATTATTTTCAACTAACTGTGAATCTAGAGGCTCTATGGGGGGTTCTCCTCACTCTGTCAGGGGTCCCTGGGCCTGGTTCCGGAGCTCCCGGTAGCTCCTCCAGTGGGGCATGTCGGTCCGGACCGGGTGCCTCCCCTCCTGCCTCAGAACCTGCTCGATCAGCTCGGCGCTGGCCACGTTCACCACCACCAGCGGGCCGTACTTTGACTTCCACAGAGGGCCGTAGATCTTGCTGTGTTCAATCTGTCAGTATGGAGAGAATATTAGATATATACATTCACCGGCCACTTTATTAGGCACACCTGTTCCATTGCTTGTTAACACAAATAGCTAATCAGCCAATCACATGGAAGCAACTCAATGCATTACGTCATCTAGACGTGGTGAAGACGACTTGCTGAAGTTCAAACCGAGCATCAGAATGGGGAAGAAAGGGGATTGAAGTGGGATTGGACTTTGAACGTGGCATGGTTGTTGGTGCCAGACGGGCTGGTCTGAGTATTAAACTGCTGATCTACTGGGATTTTCACCACAACCATCTCTAGGGTTTACAGAGAATGGTTCCTGGTGTGTTATTTATGTCTTTGTTAAGCGTCCTTGGGTTTCGTGAAAGGCGCTATATAAATTTAAGTTATTATTATTATTATTATTAACAAGAGAACAGATCCAGTGAGGGGCAGTTGTGTGGACGGAAATGCCTTGTTGATGTCAGAGGTCAGAGGAGAATGGGCAGAGTGGTTGGAGATGATAGAAAGGCAACAGTAACTCAAATAACCACTCGTTACAACCAAGGTATGCAGAATACCATCTCTGAACGCACAACACGTCCAACCTTGAAGCAGATGAAGACCACCCGGTACTAGAATCGGCCACTTTATTAGGTACACCTTGTACCTAATAAAGTGGCCGGTGAGTGTATGTATATATTTTAATATGAATTTAACACAATCAGCTGCATACTGGAAGTAGAAAATGATCAGTTCCAAAGAGTCAGTTCACCCAAATCAAACAAAGAAATAATATATAACAAAATATCTGTAATGTCCTCTTCATTACTAGAACTCATCTGTTTGCATAAATAATAATAATGCTTTAGTATGATGATGTGTTGGAGAGACTGTAGCTGCACTGATTGTTGGGAGAGAAGACAATAAAATAAAATTATAAAATTAAACAATTCAATTAAATTAATTAGTAAAAAAATATAAAAACTAAATAAAATCATCTCAAATTAATGTTCAGGTTTCCAGCTTTCAGATGATGTTCACCACTTCTATGTGACGTCTACTGTTGACCTGCTATCTCTCCCTAAAGACCTCCTGCACCCCCTAAAGAAGACTAAAACAGCTCTATTGTGGGTCTCAGAGGGTTAAATATCCTCCACCAAAAAACAACAGCTACAGAACAGAGAGCTCTGTGTTCTGTCAGTATATGTGTATATGTGTTTCTGTGTTCTGTCAGTATATGTGTTTCTGTGTTTCTGTGTTCTGTCAGTATCTGTGTTTCTGTGTTTCTGTGTTCTGTCAGTATCTGTGTTTCTGTGTTTCTGCAGAGAGACGTCTCTGCTGCAGTTCAACAGTTTAAACGCTGCCAGCAGCACAGATAATAATTCATCTCCATGACTCTGCATGTGAGTAAATATCTGCTGTAAACCAACAGTCTGCAGTCTGAATGTATTAATAGACACAAGTGAGATGATATATTTTAGTAATTTAGGTCAGTGATTCTCAAAGTAAGGTTCGGGGACCACCAGGGGACCACCAGGGGTCCACCAGGGGACCACCAGGGGTCAACCAGAGGACCACCAGGGGTCCACCAGGGGTCAACCAGGGGTCCACCAGGGGTCCACCAGGGGTCCATGAAAAGTTCACATCATCATGAGGAGGATTTAATTTCTTCTTTTAACAAACAACTTCATAGTTAACCTACTGTATAGTAATTAATAAGTTATGTTCTAATCTAACAAATCTATAACTCTTATAATCTGCAAATATGTTTAATTCATTTTTGACAATAAGCGTGATATTTAACAAAGAAATATTGATATGTTAATAACTCAAATATGATCATGTAAATTAATCTAATAGGCAAGGCAGCTTTATTTATATAATAATAATAATAATAATAAAAATAAAAATAAAAATAATAATTTAATTTTTTTATTTATTATATTTTTTCATTTTTATTTTTCTATATTTCTTATTTATTTATTAATTTATTTATTTTTTCCTCCTCCCTTGTTTTTGAATACTTTGTTTTCAAATGTACAGTTACTATCTGTTATTATTTGAACTTTATTTGTTATGGTTTAGTTTGTTTTTGCCATTTTTCTTAAAGAAACAATAAAAAGCAAAAGATTTAAAAAAGAGGATTCAACAAGAATATTGTGATCATACATGAATACATAATAATACAAATAATACAAATAATAATAATAATAATAATAATACAAATTATAATAATAATAATTATTATTTATTTTATTTTTTATGTTTTATAAAAATATAAATTCATGCATCTGGTATATCCTCTGTCCTTTGCAGTGAAAGTCGATGCAAAGTGAAGACAGATATTCAGTAACTCTCTAACCTGCATCTGCTGGGTGGTCTGGAAGTAGCCCTTCACGAAGAGCCAGTTCAATGTGGTCAGGAAGCTCGGTCCTCCTAGATCCTCCAAAGTCTTCTGTTTGATGCTGTCAGACATCACGGTGCTGCTGGTGCTGCTGGTGCTGGAGGTTCTGGAGGTGGATGCGTCACGGCGGTGGATCTGGATCCGGTCCCCATAGTTCCCTCCAGGTCCAGGTCTCAGTCTCTGGATCAGCGCACATCTCCTGAGCATGTTACCGGTTAAACGGGCTGCTAGTCTGCTGCTGTCTGAACTGCCTTCTTCAGTCTGACTGGAAGAAGAGGAATGTTGGAGCTGCAGGCACACAGAGAGCACAGAGAGCAAGGTGCGCATAATGACGCACGTCATTGCCAGAGGTGGACTTCTGAGAAGCTGCCAGATCATAAAACTCACAGATGTTTAACTAACACGAACATCAACCAACATCTGTTGATTATAACTACAACACAAACAGACAATTACTAAAATATAACTGAGCTTCTAAAAAACAAGATCAATAACTAGAGGATCAATAACTAGAGGATCAATAACTAGAGGATCAATAACTACAGGATCAATAACTACAGGATCAATAACTAGAGGATCAATAACTGGAAGATCAATAACTACAGGATCAATAACTACAGGATTAATAACTACAGGATCAATAACTAGAGGATCAATAACTAGAGGATCAATAACTACAGGATCAATAACTAGAGGATCAATAACTACAGGATCAATAACTACAGGATCAATAACTACAGGATCAATAACTGGAAGATCAATAACTACAGGATCAATAACTAGAAGATCAATAACTAGAAGATCAATAACTAGAGGATCAATAACTAGAAGATCAGTAACTACAGGATCAATAACTAGAAGATCAATAACTAGAGGATCAATAACTAGAAGATCAATAACTACAGGATCAATAACTAGAAGATCAATGACTACAGGATCAATAACTAGAAGATCAATAACTAGAAGATCAATAACTAGAGGATCAATAACTAGAAGATCAGTAACTACAGGATCAATAACTAGAAGATCAATAACTAGAGGATCAATAACTAGAAGATCAATAACTACAGGATCAATAACTAGAAGATCAATGACTACAGGATCAATAACTAGAAGATCAATAACTAGAAGATCAATAACTAGAGGATCAATAACTAGAAGATCAGTAACTACAGGATCAATAACTAGAAGATCAATAACTAGAGGATCAATAACTAGAAGATCAATAACTACAGGATCAATAACTAGAAGATCAATGACTACAGGATCAATAACTAGAAGATCAATAACTAGAAGATCAATAACTAGAGGATCAATAACTAGAAGATCAGTAACTACAGGATCAATAACTAGAAGATCAATAACTAGAGGATCAATAACTAGAAGATCAATAACTACAGGATCAATAACTAGAAGATCAATGACTACAGGATCAATAACTAGAAGATCAATAACTAGAAGATCAATAACTAGAGGATCAATAACTAGAAGATCAGTAACTACAGGATCAATAACTAGAAGATCAATAACTAGAGGATCAATAACTAGAAGATCAATAACTACAGGATCAATAACTAGAAGATCAATGACTACAGGATCAATAACTAGAAGATCAATAACTAGAAGATCAATAACTAGAGGATCAATAACTAGAAGATCAGTAACTACAGGATCAATAACTAGAAGATCAATAACTAGAGGATCAATAACTAGAAGATCAATAACTACAGGATCAATAACTAGAGGATCAATAACTACAGGATCAATAACTACAGGATCAATAACTAGAGGATCAATAACTACAGGATCAATAACTGGAAGATCAATAACTACAGGATCAATAACTAGAAGATCAATAACTAGAAGATCAATAACTAGAGGATCAATAACTACAGGATCAATAACTGGAAGATCAATAACTACAGGATCAATAACTAGAAGATCAATAACTAGAAGATCAATAACTACAGGATCAATAACTAGAAGATCAATAACTAGAGGATCAATAACTAGAAGATCAGTAACTACAGGATCAATAACTAGAAGATCAATGACTACAGGATCAAATAAATACAAATTAAATGCAAAAAATTAAAGAAATAAATGCAAAATAAATAAATTTAAAAAATAATAAAATTAAATAATTAAATAAATTATTAATTAAATAAATAAAAATATAAATAAATAAATAAATAAAAGGGGAAATTAAACAGAAGAGTAAATAAAGAAGGGGATTAATACAAAGATATTAAATAAAGAAAAATTAAAACATAAATATCAATTTATGTCAAATTTGATCAATTAACGCCGTTATTCTCTGGGATTATAAAATCGTAAAATTCCAAGAAAAAAAACAAATTTACAAGAAAAAAAGAAATATTCTGAGATGATAAAATCGTAAATTTTCAAGAAAAAAACAAACAAATTTGAGAAAAAGAACGCTAATATTCTCTGAGATTATGAAGTCAAATTTGAGAGAAAACTAAATAGAAATTATCTGATTAAAGCTAAAGTAAAAGTTTTGTTTTGGTCAAGGAACTCCATCGCTTCACCACAGACGGCGCCGCTCGCCGTGGATTTTGACTTCATCAAATTATAATTTGCATTCAGATTTATCAATAAAGAAATTCTGTTGATTTCAGCCCAGAATCATCAGATTATCAGAAACATCCAGACTCTGAAGAGACGTCACAGTGAACGTAGAACATTCACAGCAAACAACGAACTGATTTCAGATTTTTTATTTTAAATTTGTGAGTTTTTTCTCATAAATTTACCGCTTTAATCTCGGAATTTTTTTCTCTGAATATTCCCCCCCCCCCCAACTCATTAAACATTATTTTTTAACCTACGATGGCTCAAACACGGCGTCGTATTTGCTTTTCTTAAACGGGACAAATTAAAATAGTACATGAGTCAAACAATGAAAGTATTCAAAGTGCTTCCAGATATCATCAGTAAGTTTAATAAATCTCCCTCTTGTGGAGGGAGGAAGACGACGTCCAGAACATCCTGCTGTGACATGGCGAGACCTCCGGGTCGTCATGACAACAGACTTTAGTGGCATGGGACAATTTTAAAACCAAAATGTACCGTGTGCTTAATCTGAATAATTTGAAAGACATGAAATAATCACATAAGTATGGAGGATGGAGCCTGCCAAAATCAAATAAATACATACATTTAAAAATAAATACATAAATAAAAATGAATAAATAAATAGAAAATTCATAAAATTAAATGCATGAATAAATAAAAGGGGAAATTAAACAGAAGAGTAAATAAATAAGGGGATTAATACAAAGGTAAATAAATAAAAAAGCAAATTAAAACAAAAACATCTTTATGTCACATTTTATCAATTAATGACTACATTTATTTTTAATATTATTTTTGCTTCTTTTAAATGGCATATATATTTATTCATTGAGTAATTTATTTATTTATTCTTGATTCAGGTTCCCTCCTCCATACAATAATCCTACACATAGTGGCACAATAACAATAATACACAAAAAATAATTAATACAAAAGCACAAAAAAAACTTTTAAAATCTTTATTTTTCTACAAAGAAATTCCTCTCATTTACAAATGCTGCTCTGAGGCCAGCGACCTCCTTAAGGCTAAAACATATCACTGACGTCTTCCTGTCAGTGTCTCTCACTGTGATCGGTCTGCTGGGACGCTGAAGGGAATGCTGGGAGATAAACAGCAGCTTCCTGTTTGCTGACGCAGCTCAGCGGTGATTTGGGAAACGAGGAGAAGAAGAAGGCCTCGACGACGTTAGAACAGAAGGCACATCAAGTTCTTTAAGACTCACAGTTTCAAAGCATCTTTACGCACTGACTTGCACTTCCTATTGCTTGGATATTAATCTATATCTATATAGATATAGATATAGATATCTATATCTATATATATGTATAAAATATATTAAGCGATTCACCGTTGGTCGAGTATATTTTGAAATATAAATAATTAGATTCAAGTATTGCAGGTTTAAAGCTACAAAGCGTGACCCTCACCGGGTCCGCTGAGCACTAGTGCACTACTTACAGGAGCCAATCAGACCCACTTATATCCTGAAATATCACAATAATAAACAAGATTCTTAAAGCTGCAATAATCAATATCAATTATCAACCGCCCTTAAAAAGGTGCTATATGTAGAATATATTCACCGCTTTACCTCGCTGTCAGACGACCCTTTCTGTTATCTACGCTCTCTTCACAGCCACCAGACTCCATTGAATACAACAGTGATTTAACCTCTCAGAACACGGAGATCCTGTTCTACCGCCGCCTCCATCAGATAGTTCGTTTGTGTTATTGTGTGACTTTCTGAGCCGAACTAAAACTTTAGAAAACACCAAAGTTGTCTGTCTGGCAGCGAGGTAAAGAAATGGTGTAAATATTCTAAATATAGCGTAGACTCAAACTGATGACTGACTACGGAGAAGTGCCTCATACAACACCTGAACGATCACTTTAAGGGTTGAAGACCAAAACAGAATTAAAAATAGTGAATATTGGACTTCTATTCTTCATTTTACCACTACTACAGATGATATATAATGTTGATCTGTGACTTCTGGGTGTGTAAATAAACACTTGCTAAGGAGATAAAACATGAATATTTTGTTTTCAGCTTGTTCCACTGCCCCCAAAAGCCCCGCCAAAAGTAAACCAAGTTAAGTAAATCTTAATTAATGCAGCTTTAAACGAAGATCTTTTGCTGTCCTGCAGCCGGGGTTCAGTAATCCAAAGCAAAAAGGCTCTGCAGCAGCTAACTTTACAATAACTCATCTCTGACTCTTATCAGTGTGGCTCATCCTAAATAAAAATAATAATTTCTGTTCAGATCAGAAACTATAACGGAGCTGAACTGAAGTTATTAACTGACATCTGACCTTAAGGCACAACTAAAGCTCCTCATATTGCTTCCAGAAACATCCGTCTACACCAACACTAGACGCCAGGGGTCAGCAACCTTTACCATCAAAATAATAATCTGTCTGGAGCTGCAAAACATGTGATCATTGTGATGAAGGTAACTCAGTTTATAGTCTCAGTATATAGTATATCAGTCTAATGCAGTGAGGGCCAAAGAGACAATGTACTACGGAGTATTAGGACACATTGAGGGAAAAAACATCTGAGATTTACACAATAAAGTCAGAATATTACGAGAATACAATCGTAACTTTATGAGAAAAAAAGAAAATAACATTTATATAATATGACTTTATTGTCTAAATCTCAGATTTATTTTTTTTTCCTCAATGTGGCCCTAATACTCCGTCGTACCATAGACCTACGACAATGAGAAATAAAAATGAAAATGTAAACAAAAACACAGTTATTCATTTCCATTTTTAAAACTCCCCAGGGAGCCTCTGGAGAGGAGCTGAAGAGCTGCAGGTTGCTGACCTCTGATGTCTAAACCAACATGAACAGCGCTCTGATGCGTTTGGTCAGTTTAACCACAGACGAGCCTCCAGTGAGTCTGTGATAATTCACTGCTTCTCTTCCACCGACCACATCGCGTCACGTCACTCTGAACTATAAGGCCTCTTCTTAACATACACAGAAAAATAAAGATCATGAAGCTAGAAATGTGAGTTTGTTGGCGGAGAAGCAACACATGATATTAGCGAGCAGTAGAATAGTGGATATGTAGAGAAGACGGTCAGAGACTGCAGGTCTGTACCCGGGTCCTGATGTCCACAGACGTCCTCACGGTGTTCAGTCGCTCTCGCTGCCCGATTCACTCAGCTGGAGGTCGTTCTCTGCAACACAAGTACATATAATAGTATATAATAAAGGCTGCTCACATACACGCATCATTAAACTAAATTATACTCTGGACTATTTCTAGAGAAGCACCAGCTGCAGTTCTCTCTTTCTTTCTTTCTAAGAACTATAATCAACAACATGCACAAACGTTTTCGGAACTTTTCTTTCACGGAAAATTGAAATTCAGTACGTTCATAATAAAACTGCACCAAGTTACAGGAGCTTCTCTCACAGTCACTCAAACATATCTCAAAATAAAAGAGCTCCAGGTTACTGGACAAATAAAATACAGCTGAAATTAATTACAGTATATCCCACTTCAGGGATGCACCGATACTAGTATCGAGTCCGATACCGTGCTCATGTTCTCGTACTCGCAAAACGGCTCCAATACCACTTTACAGCAGCGTGACGCTAACCTCTCGTCATCATCTTTTGGGTCCTCACGCTCCACCTCCCCAACGGTGCGGGCGAGACGGGCCGGTGGTGGGGTCGGGATCCCCCTATGGAAAGGAGGCTGGGTCACGGGTGGACATGGGTCTCGGGGTATAACACATGCGCAGTGTAACTGAAGCTGCTGTCGTGCGTTGCAATTAGCTCATTTCGGCGAGTGCAGACCAGATTTTACTGCGCGTGTGTTATACCCCCAAGATATGACGCGTTGATGACACGTGACCCAGCCTCCTCTCCAAGCCGACCTAGAGCCGGTGGCGGCGCACCGCCTCATATGCGGGACTCCCCAGCCGGCGTGCGTCGCTCACACCCTCCAGCTGGCTGTTAACGAGGGTCTTTTGGCACAGAGAATCGGTATCAGCGAGTACCCAAATGCAAGTACTTCTACTGTGTCTGATATAAAGTGGTATTGGTGCATCCATATTCCTAATAACAACACACCTAATGTCATTGGCATCAAAACTTCCACACTGATGTGCATGATATCTGTGTGACGTTACACAGCTGGAGATGATGTCACGCCTACATTGACTATTTGCAGTGGAAAACGAAACGCACCAAAGGCGAGCGGAGATCTACTCACTGAGCGTGTTCATGAGTCCTCCTCCGCTCTCCTGGCTGCGACTGCTGGTGGGGGCGCTGGTGGTGATGATCGGCATGCTGGGGTTGGCCGTGGGCGGTGGCGGTGCCAGGGCCGGGGGCGGCGCAGACGTCCGTTCGTCTTCATCGTCGCTGCTGCTGGAGCTGTCGTCGCTGCTGGAGGACGAGGAGCTGTTGGAGTCGGAGGAGCTGTCGCCGCTGCTCAGCTGGTCCATGACCTGCGCCTCCGCCATCAACTCTGGAAACACAAAACAAAGATGAAGAAATGTGTGAAAACACGTTTATGGGAAAAGTGCTCACTTAAATTAAACCAAGCAGAGGTGCTAAAACCAATGAAGGAAGTATGTTTAAGACACCATGTTACCTCTCTCGATGTCGTCCATGGGGGACGGCGGGGACGTCTTCTCTTTGGGAGGAGAACTCTTGGAGCTGGTGGAGGTCTTGTTGCTGCTGCTGCTACTGCTGCTGGTGGTGTTGCTCCTCACCTGCTGGCTCAGACGACAGGTCTGCTGCTCCAGGCGGGATTGGATCTTACTGCTGCCCTCAGCCCTGGGAACGCACAGATACAGCAGAAGTAAAGACGGGCAGAATGTTTCTATCAAAACGTTGTACAAGTTTCAGTAAAGGGTGTTTCACATGCTGCAGCTACAGCCAATGAGAGCGCGAGACACGGGTTGATGGTAAACCTGGAACAACAGGAACTGACTGGATGTTGTTGCACAGAGGAATAAATGGTTAAAAAAAGAGTGGAAACAGACTACTTTGTGAACACGTGCCAACAACAACATCAGCAATGTGTCTCACGTCATTTATCGTGTATTTCTTGCTTGTGACATCTGGGATTCCTCCTTGTGACAGCAAGTCGTGTAGTGTGAACTTGGCTTTAGTAAAGGAGTGCAACCTCCCAGCACCTTGGATTAAAAGATGAAAGCTGGCGTTTTCCACGCGTTTTAAGACGAAACATGTCAACGGCCGCTAACTCTCTGAGAAATTGTCTTGCTATTTTTTTTAAACTTCTGGAATTTTCACTAAAGTTTTCATGCAAAAAAATGCAGATTAAAACAAGTGGATGGAATCATGTACACAGACACAAGTGATACAAACCCCAGATGGTGAAATGTGTACAGAAGAACAGCAGTAAGAGAGCAGTAAGAGAGATAACCCACCTGGTCTTCTTCACAGCGATGTTGCTGTTGAGTTTCTCCAGTCGGTACTCTCCCGTGTCGTGGTTCACGATGAGGATGCACTCCTTCATATACGGCCTCTTGGACCCCTTGAAAACCGTCACTGGAGCATTTGAACCCTAAAAGGCAATAAAGGCAGGATGATAGTCAGGATATTACAAATACTGCAGCCATGACTCTGAACAGACACCGAACAGAACATTATAAACCGTTAATAATGCGTCCTCAGTGGAAGCTACGGCCCTGAACACAAAGAGACTAAGTTTAATAATCCTCATCGGTGATCCGCAGCACTGACCTCTAAATTGGGTAAAGTAATAGTGACTTGTTCTCCTTTTCCCACTTCAAGCTCTCCTTCACATGTTGTATCAATGGATGCTGGTTTGAAGTCATCTGGGACAAAAGAAAAGCAAGAAAAGGAAGGATTTGTTAATATATTATACACATTATACGCTCAATATTAACAACATGAACATTGTTGTAATTGTACATATTATACACATATAATAAACTCAATATTAACGACAGTAGCATTGTGGTATTTGTACATATTATAAATGTTTAAATAAATATTATATGGTCCAACATTAATATTTTATTTATATTTTATTTATATATATATATATATATATATATATAACATTTAAATGTATATATTCTATCATTAGTATTGATGGCTGTAGTGCTGCAGTAGTCCACCTTCACCTCCAGGTGGTGCTAGTGTACAGACTGACACAATGCTAACAGGAGCCAACAGGAGCCAACAGGAGCTAACAGGAGCTAACAGTTTGACAGCTGGCTCATTAGTTAACAGTACTAGTTGAGAGTTAAGGAACTCCTTCAGAAGACAGACAGAACACAGACCTGTTAACCTACTGAAACACACCGACAGCAGCTAACCAGCCAACAGCTAGCATGCTAGTTAGCTCTGTAGCTACCTAGCATGCTAGCTGTTAGCTCTCCTGTAGAACAGAGTGGTTTCTAAAGCAGCTAGCTGACAGCAGCTAACAGCAGCATGTGTAGAACCAGCTGTACTCACATCGCACCGTGTGGAAGCCGCTCTTCGGATGCTTCTCGAAGGTGTCTCCTAGCTTCAGGACGTGTTCCTGGTTGTCAAAGTGAGAGTAAGATGTTCCATTATTCATCATCATCATCATCATCACCAGAGAGCTGCAGGAGCTGCTAACAGCTGCTGCGAGGGTTTATATAAGATGTAGCCATGAGTCCCGCCTCCTCTTCGTTATGATTGGTTGAGAAGAGTAGTCCCTTGTCTGATTGGTTCAACGTCTGTCAATCAAGATTTCGTAATGACGAGGCAGCTAGAAGGCAAATGTCAAATGTTTTCTTCCAGTCAGCATTTATTTATGATTTATGTTGTTATTATTGATCTAAACTGTTTTTATAGTTACTTTTACTTTAAAGAAACACTGAATAAAATGAATAATCATGCATTATGGAATTTCAAACAATACAAATAATAATAATTTATTATTATATATGGTTTTAAAAAAAACCTAAAAGAGCATTACTTAAGAAGAAATTTTAGTAATTAATAAGTATTCTTGGGTGTGTAAGCATATTAAGTGATGATATTTATCTGTTAGATCATGATAGACTATTTTAGATTTATTTTCTTAGTGTTTTTTTGTTTTTTAAACTGTGTCAGTTGTTATTGTTTTATTAACAGTTGACGTGTATTCTCATGTGTTATGTTAGAGTATGATGAGTAGTGTGAATGTGTAGTTTTGTATTGTCACCATGTAAACTATGTGGACCCCTGGAAGAATAGCTGCTGCTACGCAAAAGCTAATGGGGAACTTAATAAACAAACAAACAAACAGTTAAAAGTAAATCAGGTGACACTATTAAAATAATTTGTAAATTGTGTCTTCAGACAGGATTTAAGAGGAGAAACAGTGTCAGTGGATTGGATTACTAACTGGAAGACTGTATGAACACGTACTGTATGGATTCTAAATAGGATTTATCACTTCTATTTCAGGTTTACGTGAGTGTCATGCAGTTCTCCACTTCTCCACTCAGCTCCTAATAATACTAGAAACAGACTTTATAGTTTAGTGAGGTTGGCATGATTAAGCAAACCAATATAGCAAAAGATATACAGAAAAAAAAAAAAAACAGGGAATAACAGATGTTTGATGTTTCATTCATAATTACCATGGCTGGCTTAAGGCATAGGCCATTTAGGCGTCCGCTTAGGGCGCCACCTTCTGGGAGGCGCTGGTCGCCCTCTAGACAAATAAAAAATAAATACTTTTTTTTTTTCAATAAATATTTTTTTTTTAAATAAATAATTTCTTTAAATAAATATCTTTTTTTTAAAATAAATATTTCTTTTAAATGCCAGTGGGCGCTCTTCCTCATTTTCTGCATTAAGGTAATAAATGAATAATGCATTTGTTAATAAAAGTGTAAATTGGAGTGAAATCGAGCAAACACTTTTAAGCCAACAATATAAGAGACCAATTGTTTATTTATTTTTTATTGAATACAGTTATTTATGAAAATAAAATATTTAATTTTTTGTCTAAAAACCAATTTGATGTCCGATTTGTGTTGCGGTGTATGGGACTAGGGTTAAGGTTCTGGGGGGTTGAATCCAGATTTGATCTAGGGCACCAAAAGGGCGAGAGCCGGCCCTGATAATTACTCACACTTTTACTTAGATTGTTGTTTTCACTTTGTCACCTTCCTAACAAAGGTTCCACCGCATATACTGTATATGCATGTTATTATTGTTTCTCTCAGTCATTGAACCTTTATAAATAATCTAATAGAATAAATCTAAACAGTGTCCGTAGTAATAGAGTCGCGCCCCACAGGTCCGGACATTGACGAACATTTTACTCAGAATTAGCAGCATCGCCGGGCTGTAAACCTAATTAGTGAATTAGCTATAAAGCTCAGACGGAGTGAGGAGGTCCTGCAGGTCCGGCTGCACCGAGACACTAATGAACTGCTGCAGCAGCAACGACTGACTGACGGACTGTTTCAGGCTGCAGCAGCTCTGGCAGTGAAAATAATCTCTTTTCCTTTCTTTATTAACCTGTTAATGGCTCTTAAACCCTGTGTGCTATTCACTGAGGCCATATGCTCCGCTGCCTTCAAACATTAGAGGATCAACATCTGAGACCAGATTACACCAGCGTCTTATCACCAGGTTGTCCCGGCGGGGTCGTCCTGTCCACCATGAGGACATAGTGGTGTGGTGCTTTTAGTACATACTGCAGCTGCTCTTACAAAGCGTGTACCGTTGCATGCAGTATACGTACAGTTGGGACCGACTACTTTGCCTTGAACTTTGACCCTCCTGCTCATATATCCACTGCTGCAGAGGATTGTGGGTCAGAGCAACATGCTGGCTTGTATACTGCAGAATGTGACCGGCTGTAGTAGGACATCCTGGTATTTTTGGCATATGTATTGGGACTAAATCTTTTTCTGGTAGTAAGAAAAGTTAGCAGCTCTGTCACCTTTGACCTCTAGCTTATTATAGGGGGAGAAGCAGAGTAAAGGTCGTCAGCTGCATGAACATTCAGAGTGTAAAGATGGAAAATAAATAGATAAAACATAAATGCAAAAATAAATAAATAAGAAATAAATGCAAAAATAAATAAATAAATGCAAAAATAAATAAATAAATGCAAAAATAAATAGATAAATGTAAACATTAATAAAAAATAATTACATAAACAAATAAAAGGGAAAATTAAACAGAAGAATAAATAAATAACAGAATTAATACACAGGTAAATAAATAAAGAAGCAAATTAAAACAATTTATGTGACATTTTATCAATTAATTAATGGCTACATTTATTTTTTATATTATTTTTGCTACATTTAAAGACATATTTATTTATTTATTTATTTTGGCAAGTTCAGTCCTCCATACAAATCAACACTAGAGATAAATATCTATAGAATACACAATATAAAGAATATATTAGAATACACTATAAATATACCAGATTACTACAACTAACATATACAATATAAAATAAAAACATAAAATAACATACTTTAGAAAAGTGTGCAAGTTACAATTTTTGTTTTAAAATAAATAAATAAAATTAAGTGAGGATAATAAAACAGAACTGGTTTATTCATGATTTTAATGGTTAGTGTTTCCATGTTTCTGTGTGATTAGAATCTTATTTTAAAGATGCCAGTGTTGTGTTGATTAAGACGGATGGTAAGAGGACAGGAATCCTGTTTCAGTGGTGAAGAGAAGCAGCGGGGGTCTGTTTCCATGGACGGAGGTAAACACCGAGCCGTCCTCTGGCGGGATCGGTTACTGAGGTGGCTGCCATCGGACCGACGGAGGGAGGTGAAGTTTACTGTTTCCAAGCAACTATCCGCCAGTTAACAATGCTGAGGTCTGAGCCACAATGGAGAGTCCCAGGTTGTAGGATGGAAACAGAGGGGAAAGACAGAAAGACTACTCAGTATAAAAGATCAACTGAATATTATTTATGCTCTTTATGAATGTGAGTTTTTCAGCCTCTTTCTGTTGTTTGTTTTCTATTTATTATATTTTTACGCTGCCTTCTTGGCCAGATCTCTCTTTTTAGTATATCATTAAAATAAATAAATAAATAAATAATGCAAAAACAAATAAATACATTTAAATAAATACATAAATAAATAAAAGGTAAAATTAGACAGAGTAAATAAATAAGGGAATTAATACACACATAAATAAATAAAGATAAAACTAAATATAATATCATATATATTATGTCACATTTTATCAATTAAATAATGGCTACATTTATCTTTAATATTATTTTTGCTACATTTAATATTTATTTATTTATTTTTTAATTTGTTCATTTATTTTTGATTTTGGCAGGAGGAAGACGAAGAGGAGGAAGAGGAGGAGGAGGAGGAGGAGGAGGAGGAAGAGGAAGAAGAGGAAGAGGGGGAGGAGGAGGAGGAGGAGGTAGAGGAAGAGGAGGAAGAGGTAGAGGAAGAGGAGGAAGAGGACGTGGAGGAGGAGGAAGAGGAGGAAGATGAGGAGGAGGAGGAGGAAGAGGAGG
>CAKAOI010048247.1:0-85571 GCA_916701655.1 Sebastiscus albofasciatus
TGAACAACAAGAGGGTCGTTTCTTGAAGGTAACCCGCAAATTGCAAAATCTGATCTGAGATCTGCAAAAACTCTTGCGAGACCTGCTGCCTGACAATCTATCCTAACCATAACCACTCGAGGTCAATACCTAACCCTAACTATTCAAGGTCAATACCTAACCTTAAATATTCAAGGTCAATACCTAACCTTAACTATTTGAGGTCAATACCTAACCTTAACTATTTGAGGTCAATACCTAACCTTAACTATTTGAGGTCAATGCCTAACCTTAACTATTTGAGGTCAATGCCTGACGTTAACTGTTGGAGGTCAATGCCTAACCTTGACCATCTGGTGTGAGTTTCAACAGTTTGCTGGTTCCCTTCTAGACACGACCCAACAAGAGTCCCGACTAACAATAAAACGGAAATCTTGCAAAATCAAGATCAAAACACGACTTTAGTGTAAAAAAACATGGCGGACGATAGTAATTTTAGTTTTTGTTCTTCTTTGTTCTGAAAATTCAAGAAGAAAAAAGAAAAAATATGGATGAAATCAATGAAACACATTAAATAAACACTTGTGTTGTTGCCACAAATCAGCAAGTTGGTCCTCAATTTCTGAGGTCCGTCTTACTACTACTTAGTGCTTCACATTTTGCATTAGCTCATGCATTATCCACGGACACCATGATAGTGGTTGTTGTACTTCTTTCTTCAGTCAGCTTGGTTCCCAATTGGTAATCGTTCTTTGCAACGTGACCGTGTCATTGGCTGTTCTTGGGGTTTCTCACACACAACTGGATATCCAATCGTAAATATTGAACATGATTAATACTTACGATTTGAGATTGGTGCGGCCAGGATGGACTTCTGAGCCGATCGGGGGATGTAAAAAACACTCTTAACATACCTCACACCTAATCTTTAGAGCCATCAAAAAATCTGGGCTTTGCTCATAAGCTTGATTGTCATGTAGTGTGTACCCAGCATTAGTCTGCTTTAATAATAAACATGTTTAGCAAGTGACACAACTCCATTCTTATGACCTGAATTTATCATAACTGGAAGAAAACATACCTTTGTCCTTAGATCAGCGAACTACAATTAAACTATATTGCCATAGCCATGTTATGTGAAATGTATTATTATGTGACTGCAAAATATGTGATATTTGGCTCTGATTTCATCACTCCCCCAAGGACGCATCGAGCTCAGCACAGCGGGGAGTGAGGAGTGACGATAATGACTTCCCTCCCAAGACTCACAGCTGGATGCTGCGGTGACGGTGGGGCTTATGAAATGCTACATGAACAACGGAAGTGGCAGCAAAGTGTCAGCAGAGATTTGAGGTGAGCAGTGTGTCAGCAAAAGGGTGAACAGAGCGCTGACAACTTAAGTACACCGCCATGATCCAAAGGGTGCGATGTTGGATATATGGTGCAATGAGAGCAATATGCCATGTCAGAATAGTGGTGGGCTCAAGTTGGCTGCGTAAACTAGCTTGCAGGCTTTGCTTAATTAAATGAAATGTGTCATCTCTTAAACTTTGGATTTCTCCGAGTTTAAAATCTCCAATTTTTCGGCACAGTGGTCTTTCTTGCTGCTCACTCCAATGTTGTCCTGGAGAGGGTGTGGAGCATTGAGACCAACCAACAGGAATCACTGAGGCCACGTTCAGACCAACTTTAGCCCTGCATGAAAAAAACGCAGACCCTCATTGATGTGAATAAGTGTAGTTTGGTGGACGTAATCACCGTCACCCATTGCTTTGTGGACTGCCATTTTGAAGCCTTGAGCATTTTGGCCATCACCATCTTGGTTTTTTGCAACCAGAAGTGACACGAGAGGGTGGAGCTGAGTACAACCGTTTGCTGAATAAGACATTTTCAGGCGACCAAAATGTTACAATTAACTTTCCTGAACTGAAAACACACTGTGAAAGGGTTAAAGTTGTAGGATGAAAACACAGACAACTCCCAGACTGGACAACGCTGTGGTAGCAACCTGTCAATCACAATGTAGCCACGCCCTAAAGCATCCCCTGCTTTATGGTCTATTTGACTCTAAATGGGACCATAATTTACTAAATGAACATCATGTTGTATTGAAGAAGACTTGAAACTAGTGATTGAGACCATAAACTCATGTTTACAATGTTTACTGAGGTAATACATCAAGTGAGAAGTCGGCTCATTTTCTCATAGACTTCTATACAATCAGACTTCTTATTGCAACCAGAGGAGTCGCCCCCTGCTGGCTGTTAGAAAAAATGCAAGTTTAAGGTGGTGTGAACGCAGAGGGCTGCAAAAAAGCAAAAAAGTTGAAACACATACTTGCAGGTTCTGGTTGATTATTTTGTAACGTCAACACTACATATCTACTGTCTACCTCGCGATCATCATGACTAAAGATAGAATAGTTATAAAAAGAGAGTTGTGAAGATAAATCCTGTCTCATAGTATTGTTAACCGTAATGTTTTGGCATCTGGAAAACACTTCAAACTCATGGATCTGTTACTTCAAACTGGATTTCATGTCTCACCGGTACCTGAATCAGCCCGCCCCCACCAACGCAGGGTGAATTTTGGTCTGAATACCTGCTCATGCAGTGAGAAGGAGGTGATCCCTTCCTGGCTTCCCTACCAAACAACACTGCCAATTGTGTTCCTCGGAGCATAAAACCGAGCTGGAGGTTCTGTTGTTGCCAAGAATCAAACTTGATAGATGGGTGTTTTGCTCCTGTGCCACCCGGATGGCCCTGATCTCTAGATGTCTCCTATTGATGGATGGATGGATGAAGCTGTGAAGACAGGAAGTGACAGCACATGTTCCTCTGCCTTGAGCAGTGAGAAGCAACCATTAGCACATGGCTGACCTGTTCTTCGCCGTAGGCTCTGCAGATGGTTGCCTCCCAGCAATAAGCGCCACTTCCTCCTCACAGACCAACGCTTCCAAAGGAAGTCTCTACTTATGGTTCCAGGCCATGTGGCACTATCACACATCCAACACTGTGCACTAAATGGCATATGAATGGCACGGTAGGCTAATCACAAGTCATATTGCCAGCAAAACGCCTCTCTTGCTTTAGGCGTGTCAGTTGTGCACCATGTAGCCTGTACCGACTGCAATGTAAATGCATTTGCGTGAATATGCTACGCTCAGAGCTAGTGATGTAGAATAAAAAGATAGAAAGACCGCTTATGGTGGATGAGAGGGGAGGTGAATGGCTCCAACAAAGACAGGACTTTCAACCAGGAGACCGGTGGTCGTTATCATAGTTTTAATGCGTGGCGTAAAAATGACACGCAAAAAGGCAAAAATGCGTTCTCATGACACGCAGAATGTCCTCGTAATGTAGTGCTTGTTTATACCCCCATGAGATCGGGTTGCACAACTCTGCAAATTCATGTCGGAGTAAGAGGATGAGGAGACTGGAAGAGTTTGTGCATATCCCTGCAGATCTGTTCAAAACATTGAACTGATCATAGAGGATTGAGAAAGTCAGCGGACTGGGGCCTGGTTACATGATCAAAACAACAGATGATGAGTAGTAAGGACTGTGTGGATCCAGGCTGTTCACTGTGGGCATTCATGATGCATTCATGATGTTCAGCTCTGATCTTGATTTTGGTTGTAGCGGGTTCAGTTTTAAAGCTAGAGTGAAGATACTGGTATCATATGAAACTAGAAAACATAATCCATTGGTACCAACCATGTCATACTAGCTTGTTGTGAAGGAGGTTAAAGAACGCTCCAAATTTATGTTAAATTTTGACAAGGAAAGACTGGCATGGCCATTTTCAAAGGGGTCCCTTGACCTCTGACCTCCAGATATGTGAATGAAAATGGGTTCTATGGGTACCCACGAGTCTCCCCTTTACAGACATGCCCACTTTATGATAATCACATGCAGTTTGGGGCAAGTCATAGTCAAGTCAGCGCACTGACACACTGACAGCTGTTGTTGCCCGTTGGGTTGCAGTTTGCCATGTTATGATTTGAGCATATTTCTTTATGCTAAATGCAGTACCTGTGAGGGTTTCTGGACAATATCTGTCATTGTTTTGTGTTGTTAATTGATTTCCAATAATAAATATATACATACGTTTGCATAAAGCAGCATATTTGCCCACTCCCATGTTAAGACTATTAAATACTTAACAAATCTCCCTTTAAGGTACATTTTAAACAGATAAAAAAATTTGACACCCTAGTTTGGTCATTAAAACAGTCATCTACTGTAAATAGACCTTTTGGAACCATTCATTAATATTGTAATATTGTATTAATAGAGGCTTGAGATGTAAAGCCCTCAACAGAGGACGGTGGAGTTGATGATAAAAAGTCTTTATTAGGTCAGTGAGTGGAAATCAATGCAGTGTAATATGTAACACAAGCAAGCGTCTTTGTCATGTTACTTCCTCGCACACGACAGGATTACAACAATGTTGGCATCCGACCAATCTCGTGGTATGATCTCAGTCTGGCAGATGGACCCGAGGAGCCTGGCACGCGACGCTGCCGATGACTTTTACAGCAGCTCTGCAGAATCGCAGGGGGAGAGTTCAAAATCCAGACATGACTCATCGAGTGTTCTTTTCCTCTCAAAAAGAGCAATAAGACAGTAGACAGGGTAATGATTGACACAGAGCAGTTATGGGCTGCAGACACCAGGACATGGTGTTGGTTCTGGTGACAGAGGAGCTCTGTACTACAATGTGATGAGAGGGGACAACTTGAACTTCTGCTTGTTGTATTAATTTTCCAATTTACAAATTAATTTGTTTAACTTTAAAACTACAATAAATACATCTGAACAGTCTTTTTGTTAGATAGAATAATACTTATTCCCCATAAAAAATCGTTTTATTAATGAATTTTGACTTGAGCCACTGGCAGGTAGTTACAAACAATAAAGGAAAACTGCTCTGAAATGTAATCCCTGTCATATTTAATGTAAACTGAAGTAACCCTCAGATTCTCTCTCTCTCTCTCTCTCTCTCTCTCTCTCTCTCTCTCTCTCTCTCTCTCTCTCTCTCTCAGCCTCCACCGGGAGCCTGGGCCTGAGGTCTGTTTACAGGTGAATGCCAAACAACCCAATGTTGCAGGGTCCTTGCCTATACCAACCCGGCCACAGCTGGAGGAGTTGCTTCATCACACGTCATCCCAGTCAGCCTGTCTGTCAGCTTGCGTGAGTGCACCTCAGTATATACACATGTATGAGGACTGAAGGAAGTAAGAATTGTTCAATATTTTGGAAAATTTGCTTAAAGGCCCTGACACACCAAGCCGACGTCTTTGGACCGCCAGTGAGCGGCCGGTTCAATCCCCTGGACCGGCAGGATAAATCTGGGTGGGGAAAATGAAAAGCAATGTCCTTCCCTCATTACCAACCGCTCAGTGGCCAGCAGATCAGACTGTGGTTTTACTGGTCAGCTTCCAGGTGTGAATGTGTAACTGTGAATGTGATCAGGGCGTTCCTGAAAAAAGAGAGCATTGCTCTTTGTGAACCTCCCCCTGAATAAATAAAGGGAAAAAAAAAATGTATGTATCATAACAACAATCCACAGTCCTCGGTCTTCCGGTTTCCCCTTTTTGAATGACGAATACAGACTACTCATCTCATGCAGGCACAGAACGTACGTGGTAGTTGTCCGTCAGCTGTAGTCTTTCCGGTGTGTTCGAGCGCAATTGTTTGGCCAAAACAAATGCAACGTGAGGCGACGCAACTGGTGGCCTTCGTCGCTGCTAGTACTTTGATTTTGGGTTGGTGTGTCTAGGCCTTTAGTCGCTTTCTTGCTTAGGGTTAGAGGAAAAGATCAGTAGCGCTCTCTTGTCTAAGCTTAGCACAAAGACTGGAAACAAAATCTGCCTACATGCTAAAATGATTATTTAATCTGTACAAAAACTGAAGTGTAAAAGACACATTTCGGTTTTGGCCCTATTCCAATCCAGCCCCTACATCCTCGGAGTGAACTCCGTTTGTAGTCACACTCACAGCTCAATGAAGCGCCCTTCAGCAAGCAACAACAGACAGTGAAAGTGATCTTTTGACTGTATATTGACATCATACCAGCTACATTACTACACTTCCAATGTCTGTATCTGTAGAATGTCACAGACACGAGAAAGATTCATTTTTAACTCAACACTTCCTGCTTCTGTTTCAAAATAAAAGTGTTTTCTGTGGACAGAATTCCTTCATTTATTAATACAAAGCTTTTATTCTAAAATATTTACAGGACAGTGTTGTGGAAAATGCAGTGACTTGCAGGGCTCCATGAATGAATAAAGTACAGGGTTTTAATTGTGGATTATTACCATTATTTATAAATGAGCACCTTAAACTGTTTCTGTCTAAAATAAATATAAATGACATTTATAATTGAATGAAATAGCCATTATGAAAGGCAAACTCTATGTAGAAAGGCAGCAGCAGAAACGCTGCCAGTGTGGATGCCACTGCATGAGAGACGCAGCAGTTCAGTGAGAAAAATAAAACTCCCAAGCTTCTTTAGTCATTTATTTTCTTTTTTTGTAAACATCTTCTGATGTTTACATGGTTTTTGCAACAGTCCCTGTAAATATACAACACTTTACAATCACATGAACAAGTCTACCATTTTCAAGGGTATATTTGATCCCAGCACGTTGTAACCTTTAAGTCATGAATTTCTGTATGACAATATTAAATGTCTTTCTTAGTTGAGCAGTTTACAAGTGTGTCAGTAAATGTTTGTACAGGTAGTCACATGGAACTTATTTGTATGGAGCGTCTTCCATAACGAACACAAATTGGCGTTGCTCATGGTCAGTAAGGTCAGCTGGTTAAATCAGCATCAATGTAGAATCGCTGTTTATGTTGTCTTGGCCGTGTACAGTCACTTCCTGGAGTCTCTGCTGGTTGCCTGGCGACTTCACAGTGATGACAAGACGACAAGACTGTGCTAATTAGTGAGCTTTAGAGATGCTGGTAGGCGGATCTTTTAGTTTCCTTTGAAGGCTAGCTGTTTCCAGTCTTTATGCTAAGCTAAGATAACCGTCTCCTGGCTGTAGCCTCATATTAACCCCACAGACATGAGAGTATTCCTTTAAGTATTAGTTGATTTGTGATGTTATAAGCATAGCTTAATAGTTTTCACCTCGCTTACAGCCTTTCTCTTTGTTACAGAAGTTGCAGAAGTAAATCTGTGGAGCTTTATCAGCACAGTGACCATGGTGGGTATTCATTCATATAATCTAAACTAAGCCTTTAAAGCCTTTGACAAAAATGAGCTTACTGTGTTATTTCAGGAGAGCCAGAAATAGCACTGGGAATCTTGGCAAGTACCGATACCTGCCATAAATAAACAGACATGAAGACATTTGAACAGCTCTTCCACTTGGCCGTACGCCCGCATTGAAAAACTGTTCAATACAAACACATTCACCTGCTGGAGGGTAATCAGCTTTATAAGAGAGGAATGGTTAGTAATACTCTCTTTGATCAGCTTTTCATTTCAGCATAACAAAACTCTGTTTTGTCACCATCTAATATCACATTTCTACACATTCATACAAAGTTAGAATCGCTTTGCTGCAAAGGAAATATTAGAAATACTGGGACACTCTGGGATTTGTTCAGTGTTCAGAGACATTTAAGAGTTGGCATGCCTAATTCATTTGAAGGATTAAAAAAATATAACACGAGCCCTCGTTTCTATTTTAACATTTTAACACCAGTTGCAGTAAACACAACTAATCTCTGTCTTACTATTCACTGTTAATTCATAGCAGGTAAATTAATATTCGTCATGAGGTCAACCAGTTCTACCTACAGTAACCACTCTCATATCAACCTGGTCTCACAGGAAGGCGTATAAATAGCACGACATCACAAGGACATTCTGCGTGTCATGAGGACGCATTTTAGGCTTTTCGCATGTCATTTGTACTCCACGCAACAAAACTACAATAACAGTTAGGTTTAGGCATAAAAAACACTCAGCTCTCTCATTCAGCAGCCTTGTTATATCTGTATAACGTTACACTACATTGTCTGTCATCCCGTCATCTACCGTTTTTTTCTTTCTCACCGTGGATGGCCAGCAGCTCCCGCACACACGTATCTCTCTGCTCTCAGGTCACGGGTCATCAACGCGTCATCAGTCACACTGCACACACGTGTTATACCCTGTTGTTTTAATGCTCAGGCTGATCGGAATCCTTAAAAATATTCCTAAATTCGGATCATGATTCGGATCCCCACCAAAATCTAATGGATTGTTCATTGTGCCACACCCCACCCCTCCAAAAACTTTCATTCAAATCCATCACAAACCTTTGGAGTAATCTTGCTAACAGACAAACAAACCAACAAACCAACAAACCAACAAACAAACCAACAAATAAACCAACAAATCAACGCCGGTGAAAACATAACCTCCTTCCTGGGCCTTCGGCCTTGGCGGAGGTAAAATGCTGGTTCAACCGTTTGGCATAAAATCAAACTGGTGTAAGCTCGTACACAAAACCGGCAAAACCAGAAATCGACCTAACTCTACAAAACACCAGTCTCGAACACTTCTTCTGAAAGTCCTCCCAGCATTCTTTCTCATTCTTTATTCTACATCACTAGCTCTGAGCGTAGCATACTTACGTGGATTTGTTTACATTGCAATCAATGTAGACTACACGGCGTACAAATGACACACCAAAAGCAAGAAGGGCGTTGTTATTGCACGCTAAATGCCACCGCATTATCGTGTCATTCATACGCCTTTTCGGGGGACTCATATTGTTCCTTTGCTGTTGACATTTTTGCCACCGAAATAGTTCAAAAGCACTCTCTTCTGATGCATTTTATAACAGAGCAAAAAACAGGTCCTGCTATCTGTAGCCTCTCCGTTGTTCTAAATTTAATTTCAATTTCACCATTGGCTCTATGATGCAGGATGCTAAAAAAGTCCCGCTAAGGGGGAAGTGGATGGATGTGCAGGCTTTAAAGAGGCCTCTGAGTGCTGTGATGGGCTGTAATGGGGAAACATTCATCCTTCCTGTGGATAGATGTGACTCGCAATAGCAAAGTCTATGTCATGGAATCATCTGAATTCATCAAATGGCCTTTTCTCCCAGGAATAATGATACAAGAGTCTGTGAGCTGACAGAGAAGGAGGACAAAACAGCTGTTGGTGAGTATGAAGCCTCAAAACATGTCAAAACTGAAAGCTGAGAGACACAGTGATAATGTGTGTGTGAAAACAAGAGAGACACACACACCTACATTTAAAAACTTTCTTAAATAAACCATTTTAAAAACACGTTCTGCATAAAGTGAACCATCTGTGACACCTACGTCATGCTTTAATTGAATCCTCATATTGCTGCTGATGCCTCCAGCTCTGACCTTTTTAAAAGTGGCAGTCAAGTGTCGGCTCGCTCCCTCTGAAGGGTTGATATCAGATTTTGCAGTGTCCTTCATGGTTTCACATCTCCTCTTAAAAAGCTGGTTTGAGGAGATGCCGTCATGCAGCGGGCTGCTGCCAGAGGATCCATCCGTTCATGGATGGTCACCAAAAGAGGAGGGACAGATTATAGTGATTACATCAGTGTTTCTGGCACGTTTCAGTAACAAGGAACAACAACAGGCTGACGTTTATCATACAGGCTTTTACAAAACCTGGTGTTGTGGTGCTAGTGAGCAGTGGTGGAAGAAGTAGTCAGATATTTTACTTACTTTACCGTTCTCATTCCCAGGGCATCAAATACCGACGCTTTGTTACGGCCGCACAAGGCACCCTTATGAGACGCACTGGGATTTCCATTAACTACAATGTAAACCCATCCACGGCAACAGTAAATGCTCTGAGAAAGTGCGCCGGAAGTGTGGTGACGTAGTTTAAAGAGTGAAGGAGACACACCGGGCGAGTTGGAGGGGAGGTGGATGGGTCCAGTAACACAGGGCTTTCATCCAGGAAACCGCTGTTCATGTCTTGTGTGTTACATTTCACTTTGACGTTACAATCAGCTGTTCGTTCGTGTCGCGTGTTCATAATTTCAAGTCACATATTCGCTATACAAATGTAGTAGTTTTAAAGGTGCAGTGTGTTCAATCTGATGTATTCTAGAGGGGAGGTGGGGAGATTGCAAACAACTAAAGCCTCTCAGGTGTTGGAGAGCTATGGTGGCCGATGCCAAAACGTGGATGGCTCTCTCTACAGCCATTTGGAGCAGAGCCAGTGTGTAGAGTGTGTGTACACACAGAAGAAAGTGAGTGTTGAAGCAAGAGAGAGAGAGAGCTGCGGCGATGGGAGCAAGTAATGTTATCGACTCCAGCTGAAGCAGGACAAATTTTAAAATTGTATTTTATATAGATATAAATGACTCATTCTAAGGTAAATAAAATGCAACGATTCTTATTATCAGGTGATTATACACTAAAGAAAACATACTTATTAATATTATATTCCATTTCTGCCAATAGATCCCCCTAAATGTTACACACTGGGCCTTTAAAGGGTAACCATGTTGTTTTTTTCCTAAACATAACTAAGTGGTTTGTTGCCTAAATCTAAGCAAGTGTTTTTGTTTAATTCACAACGTTAAGCATGTGTTTACTGCGACCAAAAAGGAAGATATCATCTTTACAGCAGTGAAATACTTCTTTAAGTAGAATAAAATAGAAATACTCAAAGTACAAATACCTCAAAATTGTACTTTAGTACATTACATGCGTAAATGTAGTTGGTTACATTCCACCACTGCTGGTGAGCACCAAATGCTCTCTGGCTGGTGACTGATTATGAAATCATCTTTCCCCCCATCATCTCCTCAATATGTTCACAAACACAGAAAAATAACCCCTCTGATCACCCGTTGCTATAGCAACTCCAGCTTGAGCACTGCGATGCTACAAGGCCATGGATGTCGTTGTGATATCAGGCGCACGCAGTGAAACAGCACAGTCTGTCTGTGGCCAAAAGTACTGGGAACGCTGTTAAAAAAACAAAAAAGAAGCCATTGGGAAGATTGTTTGGGGACAGAAAAACAACAAAGAGAGAGACAAACTTCTCAGGTAGAAAATAAACAGCATATTATAAACCACAACGACGAGGGACTGCAGAATGTAATCAGACCTGAATCTCTTGTGAATAAAGACACAGAGCTGTAAGTAGACACTCTGTGGCTCGACTGAGAGGAGATAAAACACACATTACAGCCGGTCCTTCTGGAGCTTGTTGCCAATGAATTGATAAGTAACTCTATCCTCTACTGTATGACCATCTCTCAGACCGTGTGCCACAGAGAGTGCTCTTCATCAACAGAGGAAGAAGTGATCACAGGTTGTCCATCTGAGACACGACGAGGCCCTAAAGAACACGACATCCTGGTGACAGATCCCCCAGCTGTCTCTCCGGTCCCAGTGCTGAGAGATGACAGCTGAGTCGACGTTGTGCAATAACTACTGCCTGCTTCATTACATCACTGATGTGGTCGTGACAGGAGACAAAGCGACTGACTGTAAGTGTTGAACACATCAGACATCGCTCTGTGAACACTCTTCAACTGTTCCCATTAAGCACTTAGGCATCGCTAATCTGGTCTTGTTTCACACTTGTTACAGTTCTGCCAGTCTGCTGTATATTCAAGCTTACAGGCAGCATTGAGAGGTGCATTTACTGCTCTGCTTGCAGTGTGTTATCATAAACCCCCATATAAATGACATCAAAAATACTCCTTTTGCTTCCTGAATAAAGGCTCTTCTTATCTATGTAAACAAACCAAAGTTTGACTAAAGTCTGTAGGCAATTTAAGTGGGGATGTGCTATTAGAAGATACAGAATGAAAACAGATCGATCCGCACACCAAACAGCTCCCCTTAGAAGGGTTTTTGTTGCTGTAACGTTCCAGCTCTGCTAGATATTGCTTTGATCTGGCAGCCATCCTATCGGTCACTGGATGTGTGTGTTTTTCTTATCGTTTCTTATTCAAATATACAGAACCAAAAGAGTTGTTCATGGGGCGGTTCGCTAGTAAACAAAAATAATCTTTAAACAGGTGAGTTCAGTAGCAACTTTTGACAAAGATTGTACCCAAATTCAGACTCCATCATCAGTATTTAAAGAAATAGTTCAACAAAAGCTTCTACGATTTCTTGCTGAAACATGAAAAGACTGACGCCAGTGTTGTGCAAGTTCACACACACACAAGAGCTAGCTCAAAGTTCAGTTCACGCAGATTAAACAAACAAGTTCACGTTCATAGTTCACAGTCCCAAAAAATTAATGACTTTACGTTTCTTCCATTTTTTTTTTTAACTGTTCGGATGCTATGGCATTCAATTATTCTCAAAACCACATAAAAAACAGGTGTGTACACCTGACACGAGCGCACAGAACAGTTTCTGTGTGCGGGAGGGAGCACCACGTTCACAAATGCAGTCTCGTGAGCACAGGGCTGTGACGAACGCGAGCTCCTCCCTACGCGCTCGCAACTGCTCAACACTCACTCGCTCTTCAAGTTGATTTTGAGACTTTGGAGGGGGGATGGAACAGACCAACCCGATATCACGACAAAGCGCATAATAGACCCGCCGGTCCACCACAGAATAGTGTCAGTGGCACATTTTTCCTTGCAGAGGCGTGAATATTACATATATGTATGAAGGTGCAGTACCAGCAGGGGGCAACCAACAGGTTTAGGAAAAACGTCATGGTTGGCATTAAAATAGGCACATAAACTAAGTACAGAAACAACGTAACATAAGTTCAGAAAGCGCATCACAAATGTCACTAATGGGACACCAGTCTCAAACAGTGGTCTCCTGGTTGAAAGTCCGGTGTTTGTTGGACCCATCCACCTCTTCTCCTGACCACCTGCCTACTGTTAGGGTTTTTTTCTCCCCTTTTATTCTTCATCATTACTTTGCAGTCAGCACAGAACACAAGGCGTGAAAATTACACGCCTAAAACAAGGAGAGAGTTCTTATTACATGCTTTTGTGCATTATTGTGTCATTCACACGCCTTTTCGGGAAACTTGGCTGAATAGACTGTTAATGCTCACGTTCATTAGTTGCAAACGGATACGTTCAGTTCACCAAAAACGTGCACATTCATGCAAAGTGGACACCACTCTCGGAGTGAAGAGTGGTATCAATCTACTCTTCTTACTTTCAGCAAGAAAGCAGAAGTCCAACGACTCCTTTAAGCTCCTTAGGTGAAAGAAAAAGTGAAGACCTGCACCACTTCTCATAAGTTGGTCCCCTGAAGTTGGATTAGAAGCTTCCTGAACATAATTCAGTGCCTGTTAGAAATGAGCGACCCCGCTGCGCTACGGCGCTCTTCTACCACTCCGTCCCGAGGGGTGACCAAGCCTGGCGAGCACATCGTGAGCAGCTGAAGAAGCATGATCCCAGTTGGCAGGAGCTGTAAATGGCCAGTATGGCAGCTCGGCTTCTCTCGGCGGTTGCAGATGGCACCCAGCGACACCGGGGTCAACGTTCTGTCTCTGCCACGCCAAAAATATTCGTCCCGGGTGGGAGTCTCCATCTTCACCTGCCTCAGCAGATCTCAGCACATGTGGGTGAGGAGTCAGACGTGCTCGGAGGAGGGATGCACTTCTGTTCAAAACACAGATGGTTTTTACTTTTAAGCTGTTTCATGCTTGGCAGGGACACAATTTGAAAATAAAGAATTAGCAACCAAACATGCATTCAGTTTGTTTATTAGAAAACTTTAGCGTGGGATTTCTGTAGTAGCAACTGGATTCTTTTGACCTTTGATTTCATCGTTGTGAACATATGTGGAGCATCGTACAGTTTCTGTCACATTGAAGGAAAACCATCTGCTCTCTGAGTACCCGGTGTCTCAAGCCATGAGCATCCACTGTGTTCACTTCCTAGTTTTATGTATATGTTTCTCCTCATGCTTCATTTACGATGTGTGTAGACATGTGGACCCCTTGGGGGTTTGGATAAATCGGAGGATGTTAGAGCGTGATTTCATTGCCTAGAACGATAAGAGGCCAGCTGCAGATGATTGATTTGACGTTTAAACATCCAAATTACATAAAAACATATATTCTCATATACCGCTTGGACTTGAGGCATGCTGATTACGGTTTTATTGCCCAGGTTTTGAGATATCCATCACAGAGATTTCTTCCACCACCCAAGCACAGGCTATAATTGAACACCTACGAAATAGTACCTATAAAGACAGTTGATAGCCTTTTCTATGTATTATCCAGGGTAACATTCACACTTTTTCTGGAAATAGATGTTTTTGTTCATTTTTAAAATCAAAATGTTCAAAGCTGCGAGCACCACCTGGTACATCACCTATCATTGCTAGATACTAATAGGGTTAAATGAGACATGCTGGTCTCATACACCATTTGTAGCTATACCTATGAAAAGTAATGCATTATAATTCCTATATACTGTATCCCAAGAAATCAGTTCGTTTGTAATCCACCTAATTGTGAACCAGGAAGTATAAAGAGTGACAGACGCCATGTAGGGAGGAGGTCGGGGTGGATGAGTGGGTCAAAAAACACCAGACTTTTGCCCAAGAGGCCGCCGTTCATTCCCGTGTAAAACCACAAGCCAACCATGATTTATTTGTCACGTAACTTCCGTACTTAAGTTACACCACTTCCTGAGTTATTTTAACCCACGATCTTTTCGTAAGATATCATAAGAACCGTTGTGATGATGAGGCTGCTTTACTTTTACTGCACATAGTACACTACTATGAATGACTACTGGTGTGTCGTATGACGGGCAGTGTGCAATTTGTTGGTTGGTGGCAGTCTCTGGCAAGTACTGTAGGTATTGTGTATGTGTGCATGTGGACTGGTGATAACATGTGTATGTACTGTATGTATGCATTATGTTATTTATATTTCTTAACAGCAGATGTGTCCCAGAAAAATTTCCTTTGGGACAATTAAGTCTATCTTATTTTATCTTATCTTATGATACAATGAAACAACACTTTTATTTTTATAGTTCAGATGAACCAACCGTCCAAGCGAGTGATCTGACACATCAGTCTTACAAGAAACAGTCCTACAAACACATTTCTGCATCTACTAGAGTAACTGTCTACTGCATCTACTGGAGTAAGCAAGCTTACAAAAATGATTTCCAATTAGATAAATTAAGATAAATTAATTCCAGTCAACAGAGCAGCAGCATCTGATTGGCCAGCTGCTTTTTGGCAGAAGTCTGGTGCTGCTGAATTAGGGCTGCAACTAACGATTATTTTCATTGTCGATTAATCTGTCGATTATTTTCTTGATTAATCAGTTAGTTGTTTGGTCTAGAAAATGATGAAAAATCTCGATCAGTGTTTCCCAAAGCCCAAGATGAAGTCCTCACATGTCTTGTTTTGTCCACAACTCAAAGATGTTCAGTTTACTGTCACAGAGGAGGAAAGAAACCAGAAAACATTCACATTTAAGAAGCTGAAATTTAGGCTTATTTTTTTAAGCTTATTTTTTTTTTCTTAAAAAAAGTATTAAAGCAGCAGTGCATAGAATTGGAGCAAATATGATTTGAAATTATTTTTATAAGACGGTCACTATATCCTGACAGTAGTTCATGAGACAGGTAATCTGAAAAAAGAAATCATGTGCCTCTGTGTCCTCCGGTGCTCCTAACGGCATCTGCAAGATTTCATAGACCGGAAGAAAAACAACCAATCGGAGCTGATCTGGAGACTTGTTGTCTCTGAGCAGCTGTCAATCACTCGCAAACTCAGATCAAATGGTCAAACTAGGCAGCGTTGATCAAATATGAATCAATATTCTGTTACTGTAATGACTATTTCTCTCCTCAAATGTTACAGGCTAGATTCTTTAAAGCCTTAAAACAGAGCCTTGAGGAGGTGCGGAAGTCTAGTTTTCTCTCAGAACACTTGATTTACAATATGCTGAAAGGTTATTATGGATTTTTTTCACAATGATGCAAAAAATATTCTGCCTACTGCAGCTTTAATAGTTGACAACTAATCGATTAATCGTTGCAGCTGTAGTCTGAATAACATCAACTAGCCTAATTCTCCTGTCTTTCCCTTTACCTCTCCATATTGAACACAAACTCATACCTGATATGCGTTTTATATGGAACCTGTTATCGCACTCCCTTCATTTTTTGTTATGATTAAGTGCTACTGCATATTGTGAGAGAAAAAATAGGGCACTATAACAACTTTGCCAGCCCTGTGTAGAGCTGCTCTTGGTCAACCTCCAGGGCTGCTTTTATATCTCAGTCCATCACTTGACTACAGTGGAGAGAGTCTATATAACAGCAGGCAGGCTAATAATGTCCAGGTATATATGAAACTATTGGCAATACTATGTAAGTAATTCTGTTTATGTGATTCTCACAACTTCCTTCATTTCATTTACTGTGAAATATACTGTGAATTGAAATGTTACAGTGTATTTATAACGCAAATTCATTTTAACACCACTGATTTCTTTAACGCTTTAACACAACTTGTGATTTTTAGGTTGTAGCAGACTCCGTTTTAAAACTAGAGAGACGGTACTGGTATCATGAGACTACAATACCTAAAGAATCTATTGATACAAACCATGTCATACTAGCTTGTCGTAAAGGTTAAATAACGCTCCAAACGTACGCTAAATTTTGGCGAGGAAGGCTCAAAGGGGTCCCTTGACCTCTCACCTCAAGATATGTGAATGTAAATGGGTTCTCTGGGTACCCACAAGTCTCCCCTTTACAGACATGCCCACTTTATGATAATCACATGCAGTTTTGGGGCGGGTCATAGTCAAGTCAACACACTGACACACTGACAGCTGTTGTTGCCTGTTGGGTTTGAGTTTGCCATGTTATGATTTTAGCTTTTTTTTATGCTAAATGCAGTACCTGTGAGGGTTTCTGGACAATATTTGTGTTGTTAATTGATTTCTAATAATAAATATATACATATATTTGCACAAAGCAGCATATTTTTCCACTCCCATGTTGATAAAAGTATTAAATACTTGACAAATCTCCCTTTAAGGTACAATTCGAACAGATAAAAAATGTGTGATTAATTTGTGATTAAATATTTTAAACGAAAAAATTTCTGATTCCAGCTTCTTAAATGTGAATATGTTCTGGTTTCTTTACTCCTCTATGAGAGTAAACTGAATATCCTTGAGTTGTGGACAAAACAAGACATTTGAGGACATCATCTCGGGCTTTGGGAAACACTGATTGACTTTTTTCACCATTTTCTTTTCCAAACAACCGATCGATTAATCGATAATAAAAATAATTGTTAGTTGCAGTCCTAAGCCGATGTAATGTCTGCATCCCTCTCACTGGAGTCTCACAGGTCAGTGCTGTAAGTAAAGAAACGTTGCATTGTATATTTGGAAAATTAAATCGGTAAATTCATATTGACGCTAAGATAAAAAATGCAATATCTGTCATTGTTTTGTGTTGTTAATTGATTTCCAATAATAAATATATACATATATTTGCATAAAGCAGCATATTTGTCCATGTTGATAAGAGTATTAAATACTTGACAAATCTCCCTTTAAGGTACATTTTGGACAGATAAAAAAATGTGCGATTAAACACGATTAACTATTTTAACCCATTGCTGCACAGGTTAGATTGGTGGTAAAGTGACAGTGAGTGCAGGTGCATCCTCCACTATGTGCTGGTCCATCAGGCTGCACATCGAGCTGATTCTGTCAACTATACCATAAAGGTGGTGTGCTCAGGAGGCTGAGATCTGATCTGACCTCTTCTCCTCCTCTCCTCCTATCCGCTGTGCTCCTCTGGACACTAACCTCCTCCCTCCTCCTCCTCCTCCTCTTCATCTCTCCTCCTCCTCCTCCTCCTCAGCGCGCAGAGCTCGACGCGCGCAGCACAACAGATGGTCCAGTACTACTACAGACTCCAGGCTGCAGGAGCGCAACAATCTGACGTAGTACCAAGTACTTTTATTTCTCTAAAACTTCCCAGGGACGTGTAGTGTTACAGGAGTACAGGGGGGTTCTCCGAGGACAAACTCGACTCTGACGGTCACTGGGATCCTATAAACGTTCAGAGGCGGAATTTGGTGTCAAGGTAAGTTGAGATGTTTTCTCAATAGATGGAGCAGATTTACGGAATGAAAAAGCAGAAAATGCGATAACTTCTCCATTATGGATGCATTTAAGTCTATTTATAACACTAACCCAAAACGTTAAAGTTCGTTACATCATATTTTAGAGCATAAAGAACAATGCATTGATGCACTGGCGTCAATTAACCCACCATTACATCTAATGCCTTAAAAAAACCATTTAAATGTACAATTTGGGTCGTTTTAAATAAAGTTTCATTACAAATATGCACTCTATTGCAACAAAATGTTTCCAAAACTAACCTGAAGATATGCACAAAATCATTTATTGTAATTGAGACTAATTGACACCAATTAGATGTTTTTTTTGGGGTTTTTTTAATGTTACTTTGCAAACTTTATAGTTGCAGCATAGAAACATCAGACCTCCTCATCATCCTGAACTCTCACAGCAATAAGAGTCTTTTAGTTCTTATATTCCAGGAGTTTATAGCCTACAGCACTAAGACTTCTTCACTGGCACACATCTATGTAGAAGTGCTGATGCTGCAACTCTGTGGGGATGCTGCTGCAACACTTTGTGAGAGAAAAACATTCAAACATATCAGGATCATTTTTACTGACTTGAGTTGAGCCTCCCACAGGGGCAAGCTTTTAATGTGAAAAACCCGCGCAGACTCACCATGTCAAAGGTCAGTAATGCTCTCTGACATCGTCTGGTGGTTTTTCATTTCTTGTGAGGAAGTGGTCAGGGTTAAAGACGGGGCTTTAAAACAGAGCGACCTCATACGAGACCTTTAAATATGAATTATGACCTTTTATGGAAATGTAATACGCCTCTCACTCTGCCTTAAAAGTGTGATTTTCATTGAGGTTAACGGTCAAAAGATCAAATACCACACGCAAAAAAAATTTTATTCTTTGTGTACAAAACACACCGATGACCTTTTGTAGATGTTAATTAGCTTTTTGGAAACGTGCCATAATTATTGTTTTGCATTCTGCAAAGGCTCCGGTTCATAACTCCATCAGCATGCAGCGAGCAGATACGGTTTAACCGTAACAGCCTGCGAGACTCTGACACTAATCTCCTCAGTAGAACATTAGAGAGCAGCCACTCTGACATTTACTTCTAGGATTTAATCAGACTTAGAATAACTTAATCAAGTCGCAATCTGCCTTTTGACATTCATTATTATAAATCTGCTATTTAGATATAGGTTTAGGTCTATCTATACCTTTGGCAGGCAGCTGAGCCACACACTGGGGAGGAAAACAACCCCACCACGGGTGCATTTCTACTATATAGGTTGATGCCAGTCATCCATATGTCACATCCTCGAGGCCCTTTAAGCCGAGGCACGCACACCGGGTCACCACTGAGCTGTATGTAATGATTTGTTCAGTCCCAGAGGAGGTCCAGACCTGCGGTGGACCCCAGGTGGCCCCGTGGTAGCGTGCAGCGACAGGAAAGCGCAGCAGATTACCACAGAGCCTCTGCAATTTCCACACAATGAGATCTCCGGGGATAGAACCGCTTCGAAACTTTTGTGTTGCATCTGCTCTTGATTCTGTGCGAGCTGCCGGCATGATAGAGGAATGTGGAGATGTGAGGGTTGCTTTGAAAAATGCAACTGCAGATGTACAAATGTGCAAATAATGAGGGTAACCGTGACGTTGTGAATGAATGGAAATGACTCGCAGGACAGTGGAGTAGATTCTCCTGTAGCTATGAGATCAATTTCTGGAAGTCTTTCTCATTCAGATCTATGCTCTCTCTATAGAAGTACTGCACCAATCAATGGTTTTATGACTTTCTGCCTTGTGGTTCTCTGTGTATCAGGGCTGGCTCTAGACTTTTTGGTGCCTTAGGCACAATTTGGATTCGGATCTCATACACTGTTCGTAGCTATACCTACAGAAAGTAACGCTCTGTAATTTGTGTACATCGCACAAAATCTATCCGTGTGTAATTCATGTAATTGTGAACCAGGAAATATAAAGAGCGACGAACGCCGTGTAGGTAGGAGGTCAGAGTGGGTCAAAAAATACCAGACTTTCGTCCAGGAGACTGGCAAAGTCAACGTTGATTTATTTGTCACGTAACTAACGCCACTTCCAGAGTTATTTTAAGCCAATCCACGATCTTTTCCTATTCATAACTAAGTAGTTTTATTGCCTAAACCTAAGCAAGTTGTTTCCTGTGAAGACGGAAGTTTATTTTGAAAAGATTGTATACATGTAACGAGCGGAAATTGACACTTGTTGCTGGACATTTGTAGGAAACCAAACGCAAGGCTGAGACGAAATTTGTTAGTATTCCCCCACCACCGCTGGCATCGCTGCTCTAGGGTTAGAGCCCTAACTCTAGCCCCGTAAACAGCAACACACATCAGATATCTCAATGGTTTTAAGACAAAAATTAAGGGTTTTATTTTCATAAATAACTGTATTTATTCTAATATTAATAAACAATTGGTCCCTGATATTGTTGGCTTAAAAATGTTTAGTCAGTTTCACTACAATTTATACTTTTATTAACAAATAAGTGCAGCCGGGTAGATGGAAAAGTGTGAGAAAGAGAGTTACAGGGGTGAAAAGTGTATTTCTTTCTTTCTTTATTTGTTCATTTGTTACCTCAATGCAGAAAATGATGAAGGGTGACCACCAGCATTTTTTTTTCAAATGTATTTTTATTTTTTTTTTAGAGGGCAACCAGCGCCCCCCAGAAGGTGGCGCCCTATAAGTGACCGCCTATATGGCCTATGCCTTAAGCCAGCCCTGCTGTGTACAGCACATATTGTACTGCACAAGTATCCTTTATGTCTAAGATATTACACATATATTTCTCTTCCTCGCATGTGGTTTTATTTGTGCTCATTAAAATTTTTATGGCACTTTTGAGAGTCCTCAGCCGCTAATGCTCCTGTGCCTCATGACAAACGTCATGTGTGCTCTTACTGCACAAAGTCAAGAGGTGTACTATGCTGAGTACTTGTACTAGATCACACTGAGCAGCGATATTGGGGTATAAATTGGTGTAAATATATATATACTGCAGCACCGATATCATGTGGTTAGAGAGATGATCCAATATCTGAGATCTTCCTCATTTCATTTATCAAAAACACTCAGCGGAGACTGTGGATGCAGCGCTGCTATTTGTTTGCCCAACTTTTATGTGTCAGCGTGAGTGGGCAGGGTCATTTTCTCTATATGGAGAGTGAAGTGCACATTTTGACACGAAAGCACAGGAATTGTCACCGGGAGGAGGAGGAGGAGGAGGAGGAGGAGGCACCGCTGCTGCTGCTGCTGACATTATTGGAGATGCTCTCAATGTGGTGTTTCATTATATTGTCGCGCAGAGTTGTGAGGAAATAAGAATAGCCGGCCTTTGAGTATGAGTGAGGGACCTGTATTATACAAGAGAAGGGAGTTTAATGACTTAAGTCAGAGACAACATCCCTCAAGTGTGGAAGGGGTTAGATCTAAAGTAATAAGATAGGACTGGCTCTTTTTATGAGAACTGTAGTGTGTGGACTGTGAGTGCAGCCTCTCGCTTTGAAGAGGAGAATCAAAAGCGTGTGTGGATACTCAGCCACTGCAGAGGCTGGCTGTTGTATTGACTTAACATAACCCTCATAAATACAGATTTTTATATAGAAACTGTATATTTTTTATGTCTTTTCTTTTTTTTACATCAGCCAAACATTGCAGCACAGAGGAAATGAAAAAACGTGATACACGCTTGCTCATTTCCAAACTGCCTGCAGCTTGTTTCATAATTGTGATGTCATGCAAATATGAACATAATGCCTTAGATATCAGTCCTTGCTGAGCACACCGCGTCCCATAAACTAACAAAAATAAATCACGTAGACGTTCAGCACTCTCGATTCAGTGGGGGTTATTTTTGTTAATGGGTTCCACTGTTGTCCACCTATCAAACCAAACGCTGTCCTCACATGACTGAAGCAGCCGAGCAGAAATAAGTGACGCCGTGAAGTCAGAGACTAACTGCAGCAACACATGGGTTATTTTTTTGTAACTCGAGTGTGCTCTCTCCATTCACAATGGATCGATATCGCGCTGTGAGAAGTGAGCGAGAGTGAAATGAGGGGGATACTACGGCGAATAAATCCTGCAGTGATACCTGTAGCAGTCGTGCAACAGCTGACATTAAGCTGCTAATCTCAACATGAAAGAGAAAATGCCATTTGTGTCAGAGATGATGATGATGGATGCATTTGAAGGTGAACAAACAAACATACAGCGTATGCATAATATTACAGGTTGAATGTCCTCGTTATAAGAGCTCACTCTTATGAATCATTATGTGTCAGTAAATGTCACTGCTTCAACACAAGCCGTCACTCAGATCATCTTCTATCTGTAAACACACCTCACACAGCAGGTTGTTATGAATATTATTAAGATTTGTTCCCATTGGTGGATGGTCAAAAGGAGGTGGGGCCTTGGCACACCACAGAAGATGCAACAGAACCAGAGATATCCTGTGTATCCATACCACCATACTATTTAGTATGCCAGAAAAAAAAAGATCTAGTATGTCCCAGTACATAGTATGTCAAATGCAGTATGCCATAAATACCAGGATGTTCTACATCCGGTCTCTTTTTGCAGTATGCAGGCCAGCATGCTTTTCTGGCTGTTCTGACCCACAATCCTCAGCCAATAGATCAAACAGTTGGCTATTAACACGTTAGTTATTTATAGACAACACTTAGACCTAACGTAGAGATGTCTGGATAAGCAATATCCGGCCACTGTGTTGGACGGGGGAAGACTGAAAGGACATGATGGCGATCGATCTTAATTAGTTAATCACAAATGCTCAGGTTCAGTCAATCAATGGCTAACCTTAACAATATTCAAGTTTGAGAGTGGGCTTGAACCAAGCCCCCAGGAAGAGCGCAGGTCATTGATCCCAACATCTGTAGTGGCCAAACGGCGGTATTGCAACTTCCATGTCCGTCACATGATGCCATTGGGCCCAAGAATACTTTTTCCTATATACTTACATTGGGAAAGAGACGTCTGTAACTCACGGATAATTATTTTTGAGTGGAATCAACTCCCCAGTACAAACGCACCAATAGCCCTTATTTAAATCATTAGGCCCCAGAAGTTGTAGTAATAGCTGAATCCGGAGTTATTTCCCTTCCTCCGTTCATGTGAATGAGACCCAGACCGAGGCTGGAGCGCAAGCTGTGGCGACAGCATGACGTTGGGACCCCGTGACCGAGTCATGCGACCGAGCGGACGCTACTGCGCATGTTCCATGTGCTCAAGATCCAGGTACTTTTCCAGGCGGAAGTCGAGCGATTTTGTCTGCATGCGCCACTAAGCAACTTTCATAGGAATGAACGGGGCCCCGCCTCCAACGCTGTATCCAGTTCTCTTAATACATCCATGGCTTGAACCTGGAACTCAATATGGCGGCGGCCAACAGTAAACAAGCGTTTGATGCGGTTGTGATGTCAGCTTCAAAGCAGGTTCCTGTACAGTCTTGAGGCTTTGTTTAGGGCAGGGGTCAGCAACCTTTACCATCAAAAGAGACATTTTAGGCAAAAAAAAAGAACATCTGTCTGGAGCCGCAAAACATTTGATCATTGTGATGAAGGTAACACAGTTTATAGTCTAAGTATATAGTATACAAGTCTAATGCAGTGAGGGCCAAAGAGACAATGTACTACGGAGTATTAGGGCCACATTGAAGGAAAAAAAATGTATGATAAAGTTATAATATTACAAAATAAAGACATAACTTTATGAGAAAAAAGTCGTAATATTACGAGAATAAAGTCAAAGCTTTATGAGAAAAAAGATAATAACACGTAAAATTACTACTTTATAATATTATGACTTTATTCACGTAATCTCAGATTAATTTCTTTTCCTCAATGTGGCTCTAATACTCTGTCATACCGTCGTACCATAGACCTACAACAATGATAAATAAAAATGAAAATGTAAACAAAAAAAACAGTTTTTCACTTCCACAATTTTTTTTTAAAAATCCACTGGGAGCGTCTGGAGAGGGGCTTAAGAGATGCATGTGGCTCTGGAGCCGCAGGTTGCTGACCCCTGGTTTAGAGTAATGTTACAGTACTTCCCCATTGTAGAGCCACATATCGTAGCTATATACTTGCATACATACAGTATGAATCAGGAAACTGGCCACATTTTAACTTTCCACAGACCACTGTCTGTCTGCTACATATTGTTTTGTTTCCCTCTTGGTATTGCAGCTCTACTGGTTCATTGCAAACTTGCCAAGTTTGTTTTGCCATTCGGCGTTGGTGAGGGAGGTAACTTCATGAAAAAGTGACATCAGTGAATCTCCTCTATCGGAGGGCCGGCTGTGGATTCAGTCTGTTATTCTGTTCTGGCTGGTTTCTTCTTGTCACACGCATCTGGGAACAAATGCTGACACTGACTGTGTCCTTAGTCATTATGGGTGGTACAACAGCACTTATGTTTTAATGACACATGACACTGCCTGCACTGTTTAAGAGGAAGCAACAATTAGTGTCAATTTAAAAAAAAATCAATGTCATCAATCATGGTTAAGATGGTGGAAGCGTCCAATAAAAACAAAACAAAAATCAAACAGAAGGAGTGTTTTCTGCCCTCAAACCTCGTCTTTAGTGAAAGGGTTAGTTGGCACCATGCAGCTTCAAAGAGCCACCCCGCCTGGCATCCACAAATAGAAAATTTGAAGGGGAATTTTAAATGGAAGTGGATTAATATTTCACCTCAACATTGATTCATGCTGCCACTGTAGACATTTTCATCTGCGAGCCAGTCGCTTATGCAAAGGCATGCGGTGACGTTACCGCGGTCCTGATCTGGCACATCCTCTCCTCTCCGCTGTGCATTAGAGGAGTAATGGGCCTCCTATGTGGAGCGTTGCTGTCATCACCACTTAGTTTGTCACCCCAGCTGCCTGCTCTGTCATTTTCTCATTCACAACAGTATTAGAGGGGTTGACACCATAAAGGCTGCTGATGGACGGAAGGTGTTATTATTGATTCGTGCTGTTTGCTGACTGTGTCCCGAAGAAATAAAGTGGTATTTTACATGATATTTGAGTGTGCAGCCAGGTAATTCCTCAGGTGACATTTTAATGCATCGACTCTGCAGCATGGTTCGGCTCTACGCAACAAGAAACTGATGAAATGTTTTGAAATTTCCAGTGACATCTTCTGTTACCAACCAAAATCAGTGCAAAAAACACTCCACTGTAGATGTAATGTCGGAAATTAGATTATTTTCTGATGGAAAAAATAGAAATGAAAGCTTCCAGCTTCTGTTTGTCATGTTCCGCGTGTCAGTCCTGTTATTGAATTCTCGGCCCTGTTTAATATGGCTTCCTCTACATGTTGTACTGGTCTTCATGTTGCACAGGTGAAGGACAGGGGAAATCTATTTTCATTAAAGTTGCATGACAGACCTTGAAGACAGCCGGCAGTTGCATGACTACAATCGATGCCGCTCCCTTACGCTGTTGGCTGTTGTCACTGTGGGGACACAGGTAGATGTGCTTCGAGTCGACCCTTGAATCACGACTCAATGACGCTCTGGCTCCGGCGTGCTATTATAGACGCTTTTTTTAGATACTTTTATATTAGGGAGGCACGTTGGAGGTTGAATAGGCTTTATGATCTGTGTTTTTTTTTTCTGTTTTTGAGCTGGATTTTAAGCACGATGACGAGCTCAGCTTTGTCAGTTTGCAATGTTGTCAGGTACAACAGTGCAGGTTTGGCTTCTGGCAGAACAATTGGGAGGAGGAGGAGGAGGACGACGAGGAGAAGGGGCTTGGTAATAGAGCAGGCAACTACTGTACAGACAGTATGCAATTAAATCGTAAAGGTCTGCGTCACCAGAGGGAGCGAAACAGAGTCATTTGTTCTTTCTAAACAACACAAATCATATGAGCTCAGCAGGCCTGATTGCTTACAGTACGTTGTATATTACAAATTAGTATAAATAGTATCTATATATTAGTATAGATATGTAGTAAAAACAAATGATTTAACTATTGAATTACTTTTTATTAAGTGCACAACAAGGAACATTTATGGGCATCTGACACTATCTTTATTGCCTCAATAGAACAGTGCATTAAAACGGCAATAAATATTTTTTTTGGCCACTTGGGGGCAGCGGAAACAAATTGTGAACACAACATTGACATATCATCAACCTTAAGTTGATATGGTGAAGTTGTTGAACAGTTACTTGTTTACACATCCAGCAGTTACGGAGCTATATTATCCTTCTTTTGGAGTCGTGTTTCTGTCACCTGATGAATGAATGTCCAATATTCACTCTCTTGTAGCTCTGTTTTTGGTCTCTACCAACTCCTGAGGGAAATATCTGACTCTTTAGCTGCTAAATGTTCCAATATGTTCATCAGCTTGTGTTTAACTGTGTCTGTCTGCTGTTTGCTGCTGAACAGGTAGTGTACGGTGGGTTTATAGAGCTTTTTCTCTGAAATAAGCTGCAGGCTGCGGTTGAAATTGGCGCTGTGAGAGTGATGAAAGTGAACCAAAACAGTAAAGCTCTGTGAATCTGAGGGGATCTGCATTAATGTCATACATTGTTATTATAAAAACATTGATTATAGCCACTTTAAAGGTGCTCTATATGATATGCAGAGCATTAATATAACATCAAACAACTATTTGCTATGTAAATATATAGAGGAGTAATGTCTACCTGAGCAGAGAATGAAGTCACTCTCCCTCTGTGTGAGTTGTAATCTGAGCTTCTCCTTACTTTGTTGACATCGCCCGGGGCGGCCCCACATGCTTTTAGTGCATGTTCGTGCATTTGAGCGTACCCCAAGGTAGGGGTGTAAGAAAATATTGATACACATGAGTATTGTGATGTTTTGTTTTGCGATACTGTTTAGATTTTTAATGAACCTCTGCCATGTTGAGAGCCGTTGAGAGGCAATAGAAATGCTCCCAATCCCGTATTTCGCACCTTTAAGGTGAATGGAACGGCATCTTTATGACTTTCCCTGAAACTGCGTTTTTAGAGTTTTTTGTCAGCAGGTTGTAACCTTTCGTTGCCGCTCTGTCCCAGCCCGAGTCCTCTGGAAAGATCCCAAGAATAACAGTGTACACTAGTACAGTAAACTGTGCTAAAGCCGTGGGCACATTCTCACTACGTCTGCCCTTGTGTGTGTGTGTTGTGACAGAGGGAAGATATTGTTTGTAAGAACTATGTTTCTCCCCTGAAGGTGATTCACTAATTAGCCCAACATTTGCTTTAATGAGATGCAGCAATTTCACATTGAATGAGATCCACTTTGCTAAAATCTTAGTGAACAGATAAGGAGGAGGGAAACTGGGCTGAGGGAACAGGTGGTAGACATTAATGAGCTCATCCAATGAAAGTCATTCAAAACAACTGATCCTACTCCTCTTGCGTGAAAGACACAATAGTAACACCGATTCCTGCGATAATACACGTGAATGTTTTATCTCTACTCGCTGTTTTGAAGACATAAACAAACCTCTCGGACCTCCAAAAGACAAACGTGGGGAGGAGAGGGGGGAGGGGGGGCAGCAATCGTCTAAATTTAGCAGTATGCGGCTTACAACGTACGCCCTCCTCCAAAGCAAATGATGCTTTTCTCTGCATTGAGCAGGAACGATACTGTACTATGATGCCACACTGAAGGACTTTGTAACCACGGCAACTAACAACAGGCGCAGAGAATGGTCAGATTAGCCGCTGAAGTGTGAAGAGGAAGCATTTCAGATTTTACATAAAGCAAAAAAAAGCTGCCTTACATCAAGACAGCGCATTAAAAGCTGAAATACACCGTGTCACCCCGGTAGATATTACTTGTAGCAGCCTCTGTGGGGCTCGTGGTGGGATTTTATGCCAAGTACAAATTCACAGAGGAATATTTAAACACCGGGCTCAAAGGCTGAAGGCACGGAGCTGAACACAGGGCTGGAGATGAGCTAATCACATACTTCAGGAAAAAGAGCTCGGTGGAGGTGGATGCCTCCATTAGCGACAAGGATTCACACCTCAGTCATTCATCTCACCACCTCCCACCGCACTGACCCCCCGTCACATGTTCTGAGTCACCTGGCGCCTCGCCACTCCTCCCCGCTCGTTCTCTCAGCGTGGTATGTGAGCCTCTCTCTCTCTTTCTCTTGCCTTACACCAACACACCAAGAGCAGATTAACTGTGTCGCTGCCTAGACGAAGCAAGAAAACAGAGGGAAGTATATTTAGGTACAGACTGCTACTATTGACTGGAGAAGGGCCTCAGAGATGGGCTTTTTTCATTCACGTGGGACGAAAAGAAGCACGAGTCCAGCTTTGTGGTGGATAGTAGGTTTTTGTAGAGCAGTGAGCCTGCTCTTCCAGCCACATTAACTCGTACAAGAAAGGCCGAGCACGCATCAGAGGACCAATCCCACGGGCTTTCGGTGTTATGACTCCCAATTTTCTCCAGCGCACATTTGTGCCTTGGACATGGATTTAAATAAATCAGTTCAGACTGGCTTTATTGCGCCTGCACAGTTGCATGTTATTTCTGCCAGGGACATTGGCGTCATGAAGATAAAACTAGCACAGAGCCACATGTCACATATGACAAAACAGTTGACAGCCTGCCTCCATTCAAATGAACGCAGGGCTCAGTAGTCATCCTGTCGGCACCGTGAACGTCTGCACCAAATAACATGGAAATCCATTCAATGGTCGTCGAGACATTTCACTCAAAACCAAAAATATCAACCTGATGGTGGCACCATATCTATCCCATATACCATTTATATCCCACAACATCAATTTGTATGTAATCCACGTAAACTGGAACCAGGAAATATGAAGAGTGACAAACGCCACATAGGGAGGAGGTCAGACTTTCGCCAGGAGACCGGTATTCGTATCACGTGTGAAACCAGTCAATGTTGATTTATTTGTCATGTAAGTTACATACCGTACTTAAGTTGCTCAACTTCCATCTTTTCCTAAACCTATCAAGCTGTTTCCTGTAAAAAATGTCACCCTGAGGAATAGGGATACTGTGCTCATGTACTCGTATTCGCAAAATGGCTCTGATACAACGGCACCAGTACCACTTTACGGCAGTGTGACGTTAACCTCTCGTCACCATCCTTTGGGTCCTACCGCACGCTCACCTCCCCGACGGTGTGGGCGAGACGGGCTGGTGGTGTGCCCGAAACCGCGGGGCCGGGATCCCATCTCAGCCGGCGCTCATTTTCATTGCGCCGCGGGGTTTTGCTTGCACTCTCTGACTCGCGCGTGTGTTAGACTCCTTGGTCCGTGTTTCAAGACGGCTCGGGTGGGTTACAGACATCGCCGCATCCCGCTGGTGACTTTTACGTGGGCCGAGCCCCGCCCTGGGCGCACGACGTGGTTGGGGCGCACTGAGGACAGTCTGGACAGTACTCGGTCTGGAAAAAGTGGTATCGGTGCATCCCTAGCCACGATATAGCGACCATTTTATGAAATAACTTGTTTTAATCATATTTGCTCCAATCTCGACTACTTCAGCTTTAACATCATGGTTCCTTTATAGCATTGGGTTTAAGTTCGAAATATTGCCAAATAGGTGCTTTTGCTTTTCACTTTGACACCAAATCCTCCCCCATTGTCTTGTCTGTCAGCTCTCTCTCTCCTCCCGTGTGTGAAATCTGACTCCTGCTACTCTGAGCTGAGACTCCGTACAGAGCAGACACTTTCACTTTCAGTTTGTAGTGTCTGTCATCCCACTATGTGTTGATAACACCAAAAATGAACAAAATGGGTTTTATTTCTATGAAAAAAAAGCAAAATGACGGTGGCGAAGACAGAGGTTTATTTTGAAAAGACTGTATGCATGTAACGAGCAGAAATTGACAAGTATTGCTGGACATTCGTAGGAAAACGCACGACAAATGAGGAATAACCTTTCGTAAGATCTCATACACAACATTGCATGAGGATACGTTCTAATATGGTATGAAATCTGTATGAATATGGCCATGATCATGCAACACAAAACAAATAGAGGATACTCAGATACATCGCATAAAGTTCTGCATTTTAAGCCATTCAGCACAACTGACTGTTTTTTCTATATGGAGGCAAGAAACTGCAGAAATAATTGAGTTGTTGTCAGCCGCTGTTTGATGAAAGTGAACATCACTGGTGTGTTCTGGGATCAGATGATAGTTTGGTGAAGGAGTGTGCATGATTTACACGTTCTGCCTGAACTTTTTGCTGAGTGGATATAAAATAGTTGGGAGGGAAGTCATTAGTTATTTTTCTCTCTCTTTCTCCTGCTTTCCTGGTTTTAAGCATGACTCCCCTCCCCAAATTATAACTCTTAGAAGTAAGTTCCTTTGGCTCTAACTTGATGACACTTCATGAAAGTAAAAAGGAAATTTACTGCATGGATTTATTACATAACACCCTTTGCTTCATTATCATACAGTGCAGAAAGTAAGTAGAACTAAGTTGGAGTGGACCGGTAAAGGTTTTGGACCGTGCTCTCTTTCCCGTTTGAGAAGGACAAATGTGATCACACTGAGGGTGTGAAACATGCATGAATGCTTGGAACAATTTAAGCATTGGCTGAAATGCAAACTAGATGACGTTTTTAGGGCGGCTTGATGTTTGCGTGTACAACAGGAAATGTAGCCAGCATGGGGAACGGGTTCGCTCGGCTCCGCTGAGGAGCAGGTGGGCCAGACTGATGGGCCAGACTGGTGGGACGGACTGGTAGGCAGGCGGTGCTGTGATTCCACCGAGACCATCGAGGCCATATGCAGGGACAGCTCACCACCCCTCACTGTGCTTACAGCGGGCCGCGACACGCGTACGCACCACGGCTCTGAGGAGCGAGAGCGCGTCCTCCCAGCAGGCGAAGTTCTTTCTACCCCGAGAATATGTCACCTCTTACAGCCAGTGTGCCGTTTCACCCGTGTGTGACCACTGCGTAACCATGGAGACTGGACTGTTATCTCGCATTTACACTCATTTAAGCCACTGCAGTGTTGTTCAGCCTGCTGTTATGACTTGGGTATTCTACAAGCTACTCAACAGTGTCGCCAACATCTGTTTACCTGCACACGGCGAGGAATACAGCTGCTCCGCTCGGCTGTGATTTGTAAAGCAGCTAGAAATGCGAGTGCGAGCTGGCTTCTCTTGCTCAGTATCCAAAAGCACACAGCAGTGACACAAACCTAATTTTCATGAACATTCTGTCAAGAGAGATTACGCATCCCTCATCCTGCTGGGTTTTCTCCCCCCAGAGAGAATAGCTTGTACATATGAAGAGGCTGCGGAGAATATTACAGAACTGACTTACATAGGTGGAAACTAGAGCTCAGTAACCTTTATATATTTTCTTGACAAAAATCATTATAATTCCCCAGTTTGAAGGACCGCACTAGTGTGGTTATTAATCCCACAGGAGCTGTCCTTTTGCAGCCGAAGCTCTGCAACCAGTGAATTAACCTGCTCTCACTGCACATGTCTGAAATCATCAGGCTGTGTCAGTGTTTTAAAGACCTCTGCAAACATCCTGGATATTTATGCTTTCAGCTTTCTTCCTGCGGGGCGTCTGTCAAGTCGTGTCCGATCTAATTAATGACTTTGCAGCAATTTACCGATGGCTCGTTTGCACATGGCTACTCGAGCCCACAGCCACAGGTCATATTTTGTGACGACTGATGTTGAGGTAGCTAACAGCTAAATTTGTTGTTTTATTCATTCAGTTAAATCATATCCAGTATTTAGTTTGAGTAGTGAAGATGATTATTCTCTAAAGCTCCACCCTGGAAATCTACTGTACATCTACGATAGCAGCCCAACCCCCCACACATATAGAGAAACCACTTATTTGAAAATGTGAGGCGTTCCTTTACTCCGCTCACAGTCGTCTCAGGGGAGAGTGTGGCTGTCAGATCAAAGTACTGTACTTTAGACACTTATTACAAATCCTGTCGGCAACACATGCATACTGATCAGCCTCCAGGATACACAGTACTTCCTTTTAAACGGTAGAACTACTTTAATAGAAATCCTTAGACAAAGGGATATGAAATGAATCATACATTTTAAAAATGACCCAGGGGAATCTATTGGCAGAAATGGAATATAATATGAATAAGTATGTTTTCTGTCATTGTATAATCACCTGATAATAAGAATCATTGTTTTTGTTACCTTAGAATGAGCCGTTTATATTAGAGCTACAACGATTAATCGATTAGTTGTCAACTATTAAATCAATCGGCAATTATTTTGACTGATTCCAGCTTCTTAAATGTGAATAGAGGATGATGAGGACATCATCCTGGGCTTTAGGAAACAGATTTTTTACATTTTATAGACCAAACAACTAATCGATTTTTTCGAGAATTGATTACAGAACAGAGAACAGATTAATCAACAATGAAAATAATCCTTAATTACAGCCCTAGTTTATATCTACGGCGGGTCCTCTTCACGGGGCTGACCACCAAGTTTCTACAGTAGCCCAGAACGGACAAACCAAACACTGGCTCCAGATTCACGTTTTCACGTCGGCCACCATATTTCTCCTACACACTTGGCACATGGAAGAACCTTCAGTTGGTTGCAATCTGCGACCTCACCGCTAGATGCTGCCAGATACACACTGCACCTTTAACAATTCAGATATCTAACCTATAAACTACATGACTGAGCAATGCTATATGTTTCATACGGTATTTTCCAGGAAACATATAATTTAATTTTTTCGAGTACACACCAATGCACTAAAGGTTTAGAGGGGTCAAGGTTATTTTAGTTTTCAGACCTTTAGCCATTTCTATTTTTAAAGAGGACCTATTATGCTCATGTTCAGGTGCATACTTGTATTTTGGTTTACATGTTTACATGCTCTAATGTTCAAAAAACACTTTACTTTTCTTATATTGACTGTGCTGCAGCACCTCTTTTCACCCTCTGTCTGAAACGCTCGTTTTAAGGAAAGAGAAAAAGCACAAAAGCCTAGTAGGTCCTCTTTAAATTATTTTCCCTGATTTTTAAAGATGACTTTCTAGTGTATTTTTGAACCTCATTGCAGTTTAGTTTTTGCTTTGTTACACACTGTTAACAATGCAGAGCGAGCTTTACACACTCGCACACAGACCATTATTGTTATAAACACGCCCACTCATTTTCTTTAGCTAATTAATCTCTCATCTAGTAGCAGCAGTAGTACTGAGCTATTTCTGCATTCATCCTTCTAGACAACAGTAGTCATGCTCTCATTCATATATTATGGAGTAGAAAAATGTTTACTCCAAGGTTTTATAGTGTCAATCCAGTCCGACCCATACAACCATAAAAAATAAATGACTTGCTGCGTTGAAATGTGGGGGCTGTGAAGCATTTCTACCAAAACAAATGTACTGGAAAGATTTTTCTAAAAAAGATGTGAACCCTCTCTGCAACCTTTGAGCCGCAGAAGAATGATTTATATTGATCGACAATGCTCTCAAACCCCCTGATACACAATGTATTGGCAGTTGGTGCAACAAGGCATCAAAACATGACTGATTATTCCTTTAAATCGGCAAAGATAATTCCCTGGATGTGGATAAAAACACACCGACAACAAGTGCAGCCAAAGGCGATATAATCTCAACAGAGTAGGCTGTAATCAGGGATGCAAATTTTAAGCACTTCCCTTAATCGGTCATTTGTAACACTAATGATCAATCAATCAATTGATTAATCGTAATTAAAAAACATGCATATTTTTGTTAATTGTGCATATATCAATACCATGCGGTTTTTTTTCCTCAATCAAAGCCTTATTTCCACAGAAACATATTACATATTCTCTGACAGCATTGTGTAGCCTATGAAACATATAAAGATAGAGGCCTAGATACATTAAACACATGGAATATAATTGAATATCAGATTACATGCCGAGCACGCTCATAAAAATAATCTCCCCCCCTAACATCTCCGCCTAGTTTTATAACAAAGACGCTCAAAAACAACAAAATGTAACAAGAGAATAGAACATAACAAATATCTCAGACTCACAGTGTCCTGATTTCTGCCTCTTCTTGTTGTTCTTGAAATATTAAACACCTACAAATATGGCTTGAAGCAGAATATTTCGTTAGATAAAAACTACGGCTGTCAATCGATTAAAAATTAAAAAATTTTTATCAGTTCAGAATGTATCTTAAAGGGAGATTTGTCAAGTGTTTTCATACTCTTATCAACATGAGAGTGGGAAAATATGCTTGTTTTGTGAAAATGTATGTATATATTAATTATTGGAAATCAATTAACAACACAAAGCAATGACAGATATCGTCCAGAAACCCTCACAGGTACTGCATTTAGCATAAAACAATATGCTCAACTCATAACATGGCAAACTGCAGCCCAACAGGCAACAACAGCTGTCAGTGTGTCAGTGTGCTGACTTGACTATGACTTGCCCCAAACTGCATGTGATCATAAAGTGGGCATGTCTGTAAAGGGGAGACTCGTGGGTACCCAGAGAACCCATTTACATTCACATACAGTATTTTGGAGTACAGCACAAGTTTGGAGCGTTATTTAACCTCCTTCTCGACAAGCTAGTATGACATGGTTGGTACCAATGGATTCCTTAAGTTTGGAAGTTTCATATGATGCCAGTGTCTTTGATAGCCCATATAAAAACGTGAGTTATAGAATTTATTATATCTATTTTTTTTTTTCAATAAATGTAGACTTTTGTACTGAGGATTGAGACAATTAGAGAATGAGCCGCTGTGCCGAGAGAAAGAGAGACAGAAGGTGGACTGCACGCAATGTCTCTGTTAGTTAGTCCAACAAACACAGGACTTTCAACCAGGAGACCGGTGTTCAAGACCGTTGTTTTGTTTTGTAAGTTACATTAGTGATGCTTGTCACGTGACGTTTGTGATGTGTTTTGTGTTGACGTTTGTCAGGTGTTTTCTGTGGTTGTTTCTGTACATGTTTTACTTAGTTTACTTACTTATTTTAAGCCCAACCATGACCTCAACCTAACTAAGTGTTTTTCTTGCCTGTACCTAACTGTCGATGTTTGCGTGGCGTACAAATGACACGCAATGACCGCTCATGACACGTGGAATGTCCGTGTGATGTCGTGGTCTGTATTCACCTTCCCGTGAGACCGGATTGTACGTCTATAGTGTAACTACACGTCGTTTATATTTCACATCTTTACTTTGATAGTAGATGGATTAAATTTCTCGTGCTCGATCAAATTCTTAACGACCAATTTATCTATCGTTGATTAATCGTTAACATCCCTTGCTGGAATACACATGTATGTGCATACGTACACATTTCATATGCATGCACTTGCACGGCTCAGGCAATTACAAAATGTACATAAAGTTCACAGCGTTTTAATTGGAAGTGGTAAGTTAGGGGTAACATTTTAAAGTAGGATTAATGATCTGACTGTCCTTCAGGTACGTACTGTTGTAATATCTCTTTCCAACAACAACAACAACTGTGCTGTAGATTTCCATCCTTATCTGTGCTGCAGCACAAAATAAAACAGCAGAACGAGTCGAGACAAGCATCACATTAACTAACAGGAACTGAGACAATATCATTGTTCCATTTTCCAGGCTTCTCTCCAAAGCAGCGAGCATTAGAGAGAAACTTCTCTTTGATTTCACACCAAGCCCTTAGACAACAACAGCTCTGCAGCAGTCCAACCCATCAGTTTCTATCCCCTCCAAGAACCTCATAACACACTTCTAACAAGCAGCGGCATGGCGCCCTGGCCATGAAGCTTCTTCATGCTGTCGAGTTTTATTTGCTCTCTTGGAATAAAAAGAGAATTTAAATGAAAATGCGGATGGCATTCACGACTGGACTTGGACGGAGAGCTAACAAATCTAAAACTGGTTAACTTGTGAACAATAAGGAGGCGGGTGTACAAGACTGGATCATTACCTCCGAACTAAGGCTGTCAAAGTCAACGCGATAATAACGCAATATATTACCAAAAATGTGTTTCTTTAATGCATTAACGCAATCAATCTTTCAGCGGCTGTAGCAAGTGAAGATAGTGGTATCATATGAAACTAAAAAAACCTGAGATCCATCGGTACCAACCATGTCATACTAGCTTGTCACAAAGGAGGTTAAATAACGCTCCAAACTTGCACTAAATTTTGGCGAGGAAAAACTGGCATGGCCATTTTCAAAGGGGTCCCTTGACCTCTGACCTCAAGATATGTGAATGAAAATGGGTTCTATGGGTACTCACAAGTCTCCCCTTTACAGACATGCCCACTTTAAGATAATCACATGCAGTTTGGGGGCAAGTCATAGTCAAGTCAGCACACTGACACACTGACAGCTGTTGTTGCCTGTTGAGTTTGAGTTTGCCATGTTATGATTTGAGCATATTTTTTATGCTAAATGCAGTACCTGTGAGGGTTTCTGAACAATATTTGTTATTGTTTTGTGTTATTAATTGATTTCCAATAATAAATATATATATAAAGCAGTATATTTGCGCACTCCCACGTTGATAAGAGTATTAAATACTTGACAAATCTCCCTTTAAGTGAAATTTTTAAGAGATAAAAATAAATGAGTGATAAATTTGCAATTAACCGTGATTAAATATTTTAATCATTTGACAGCCGTACTCCAAACTGTTTTTCATCTGCTGCACCGCATTGTGCTGATTTGATGTTGGTTTCCAGCTAAAAAAAAAAAAAGTGGGCCAGGTTGATTTCATTTGCCCTGCCTTTGCACTACGACGTTAAACCTTCCTCTGCAGTATTCCTGCTTTTGCTGACTCACAGGTTTAGCTGAATATCAAAATCTGCTCCACCAGCGCTCCAGTTATGGCAGTTAGTCGCAGGACCGAGAACGGTATTAAAACACTGCACTTCATGCCTTGACATTATTGACCTAACTTGAATTGGAAATTCCACCGTTATATATATCATTGTGAGCTTTGCTTTTTCTTATACATATTTTATATAAGTTTCAGCACTATTTGATCTTGTACATAACACGTTTTGAAGTATTTTGCTAAAAAAGTGCAGCCTTTGCACTCCCTGTAGATTGAGGCTATTTCATTAGCAAAAAGACATCACATAGAATGAATCTAAAACCACGCAGATACCCATCACGCATGCATCGCCCTTTGAGCAACGTATTCATCATAGCGCGTTCGGTTTCAGTTGTGCTGGACTTCAGACAAAACCCTCCAGATCTGCCTTGTTTTAAACATCAGGCTCCGGGTGCAGCAGCGGCAGCCTCACCCCACCCCCCCTCCTCTGTCAAAGGCATTTTCATGCTCTCAACTTCCTATTTTCAGTTCAGTGAAACGATGATATAAGAAGCCTCCTCTCTCCAGCGGAGAATAGAGCTGTTCAAACTGAATGAGAAGAGAGAATAAAAGATGGAGCCAGCACGCAATGCTACGGCGAGATACAGCGGGAACTAATGAGAGCATTAGACACAATCTATTTACTTTACACACGGGAGGGAAAACACAACACAGGGAGGAGGAGGACGGTGCTGCGAAGAATTTGTTGTCATATTAGAGTTAAGGAAAAATGTGGTCTATTTTTGTGCCTGCAGAAAAAAGACCTAGGTCTCTTTGCCAGAAGGATGATGTCAGCCTTGTGCAGATTTATTTAAGGCTGTCTGTGATGAGACCTTGTTGCATTTTCATGGTTGGCGATGTTGGTTTGTCAGTCTGTCAGTGGATATTTCTGTCCGCCACTTTAGTCCAAACTGAAATATATCAACAACTATTCAATTGACTGCCATGACATTTTAAACATTCATGGTTCTAGGAAGATGAATCCTGACAATTTTAGCGATCACCTGACTTTTAATCTAGCGTCAACATTGTCATGTCTTATCTACTTCATGAATTAGCAGCAAATATTGTACAAATATTCAAAGTTCCCAGAGGATGAATTCTACTGACTTTGATGGTCCCCTGAATGTTCCTCTAGTGACACTATTAGGTTGACTTTTTGTTTTAAAGTGAAACGTTTCCTGACTTCTCCTCTCGTCAAATTTTTCTCTTATCCAGTGAAATATTCCAGCCTCTCATTAGTGGACTGGCACGACATTTTGTGCAGTCATTCATGACTCCTAGAGGATGATTCCTAATAACTTTGGTGATCCTCTGACTTTTCATCTAGCGCCACCATCAGGTCAAAATAATTACCTCCGCCAAGGCCAAGGGACTTCCGATCAGCCTGAGCATTAAGACCACAGGGTATAACACATGCGCAGTGTAACTGATGACGTGTTGATGACGCATGACCCCGCCTTCTTCCTCCTTCTGAGAGCAGAGAGATACGTGTGTGGATGTGTGGCAAGACATCGAGGTGCGGCGGGAGCTACTGGGCGTCCGCGGTGAGAAAGTACAGAAGCTGTAGATGACGGGATGAGAGACAACGTAGTGTAACGTTATACAGACATAACAAGGCTGCTGAATGAGAGAGGCAGCTGCCGATACACACCGTGTTAATAATAAGCCGACCGACTCACGGTGCCGCCAGCGGTGAGCTGTGATCTGTTTTTAAAGTCAGGCAGCTTGACGGAGGTTTGCGCTCTCCGAGTGCCATTCTAGTTTAAATATTTTTTTTTATTTGGCCAATACTGTGGTTTAAATGAATGGCATTTCCATTTACCATTTGCTAAGATGGTGAACATGGTTAACATTACTAAATATCAGCATGCTAACATTACCATTGTGAACATGTTAGCTTGCAAACATTGGCATTTAGCGTCAAAAGCAACAAAACAGCCTTGCATGACCAGCTATATTGTCAGCGAGTCGCCGTTGAAGTGTTACTCAAGCACTCATTGAATTAGCTGTTATGTCATGTGATGTGATGTTTTGTTATGTCGCAAGGGGAACTGGCTAACAGTATCTTTTTAGAAGGAACGTAACCGGGTGAAACAAAAACTTACGATTGGTTAACTCTTCACAGCATCATTGGAGCACTGGAACAAGATGAGACCAGCTCAACTTTGATTTGTAGTGCGTCGCACCCGGTATGCAGCACCAAGTGTTGGGTGTCAGTTTGTAGATAAATGTCAAAGGCTTCCATTGAAAATGACATGGAGCCTATTGCTGTTGTTGCTCGTAGTGTGAATGCAGCATAAGTGCAGTCTCACAGTCACACCGACTTCGCAACTTCCTCTCTAGATTAAGTGACTTTTGGAGCTAGTGCTGCTACTTTCTTTGGAAAAGAGACCATTTGTGCAATCTGTGTTTATTCACCACGAAGAAACCAACATACCAACTGTACATACGTTAACCGTGAGCTTAGACATGAACTGATCTCAGAACTTCAAGTTATTTCTTTTATTTCCCCTCTCCTTTTTTCTCTTGTCCAGTGTATCAAGCAGATTCATAAAACCAATGCCAGAAGTGCACATGTTTCGCCCCAGATAAAACATTTTCACAGGTGCAGCTGCTGGAGCTCATACAATACTGACATCTTTTTCTAGGTTTGAGCTTTTCTCCTTCCTGCGCTATCACAGCTGAGAGACAGGTGAAAGCAGATAAGATTAGAGTCAGAGGTGGCTGTCGCTGCAGGTGAGGACTCGGTGGAAGCAGAGAGGATGAGACAAAGACTTACAGTACGTCTGGTATCGGAGTTTCTCCATTCAGCTAACGTGGTTTTGCATCTTTCCAGCATCAAGAGATATCAATCAAGAAAATAAATGATAATATCACAGGCAGTAAACAGGTGGATCTCTTACATGTGCTCTTTCTCTTGCATGGAGGCAGGCAGCAGGGACAGGGTAATGTAACTGTCATCTGTAGCTTAATAACATGCAAGATGTATCTGCACTCTTAAAACCCTCCACACCCTATTAAACAGGGCAGATGCCATTAAAATGTGGGGGACTTTATTGTACAGTGAGGCTAATGCTGTGTCTAACAAGACAATTATGTAATACCAGATGTGATAGAGAAATTAATGTGAGCTAGTGCGTACATGTTGGATGATGTGGCGGGCGTTGGACTAGTCTACTGTAGGCTAAGATCGCCTTCTGCAGTGCAACACAATTTCCTTCAATTTCGCCAAAGGAAAGAGCTCATCAATGGGGAGGCATTCACCGTGGCGTAGTATTGTTTGCTTTCAATGTTATTAATTTACGGTCTCCTCCTGTCAGTTCCATTTAATGGCCTTTCTTGAATTGACTGCACATAATTTGCGTCGCTTTTGCGCTATCAATTTCACAGTCAGCACTCTGAGGGGACTTTCAATCAGTGTGAGCTCGGCATTAAAACCCGGGCCCGCTTTATTTATCCCTGCCTTTAGAAGATAATATTTCATGTAATGTCGATTTTATGCGTGGCAATTAAAGTTTCTGTCCGCTGAAGCAGCAAGGGAGGAACTGGAAGCTAATAAGACTGGCAGTGCAACGGCCTCTGTGTTGTAGAGGAGAAGCTGAGCCACCGGCTCTCCTCGTGTAAACAACAGAGACCTGTGTTTTGAAGTCAAGAGGACCTTGTGCTCTCTTTACGTTATGGTTGTGTTCAAAGTGAAACTTAGTTGATCACGTGACTAATGCAAAAAATCATGTTGGTTTATAACTGCCAGTTATAAGATCAAATATAGATGTTAAAGTTAAAGGAGCAGTGTGTAACATTTTGGGGGATCTATTAGCAGAAATTGAATATAATATTCATAACTATGTTTTCATTAGTGTATAATCACCTGAAACTAAAAATCGTTGCGTTTTCGTTAGCTTAGAATGAGCCCTTCATATCTACATAGGGAGCCCAGAACATACAAACCAAACACTGACTCTAGAGAGAGCCTTTCGTGTTTTTACGTTACCTGAAGGCCACTGTAGTTCTCCGACATGCTTGTGAAACTGTGGTAACGTGAGCAGGGGGGTGCAAAACCGTGGTACCGCAAGCCGCTGTCTGACTTACGTTGCTCCTGAAATTGTGTTACTATGGTAAGGATGGCCGGCATTACCACGGTTTTGCACACAGCGGCTCACGTTACCGCTGTCTTGGAAAGGGAGGAGTGAGCGGAGGGGCACTCAGTTGGTTGCAATCTGCAACTTCACCACTGGATGCCGCCAAATCCTACACACCTTTAATGATTTCAAACATTACAACATCTTTAAATTTAAAAAAAAAAATGCTCCATCACAGCCACTATTTGAACAAACTTTTATATGATTATAGCATCTTTTAAATCATTCTAATGGTGTATGTTTTTGTTTGTAGAAAATGAGACAATCACAGTCAAAATTGAAGCAGTCTGCCACTGGGTGGCGCCAAAGTCTGACATTTTCGAACTCTACACACTCTAAAGTAAATTACCAAATAACAGGACTCAAACCTAGAGGTGCTTATAGTATTTTACCCCTTTCAGATAGCAGTAAACAGAATGAAGAAACCTTTAGTTGTTATTCCCTGGGAAGGGCCCCTTTCCCAGGGAATAGTCCATAATGAAAAGAGCAAGTAAAGCTAGTTAAATCCCCTTTTATTGGAAACAGTATGAATTTTACATGAAACCACATGAACTCTCATATAAAATGTATAAACAACACTTCAGGAAGCGCAGGGAAAAGTGGGATATATTAACACCAGAAGTGATAACTTGTTGTTCTACCTTTGTAGTCAGTTGAAACCTTTTTCACAGATACTTCTGTACGACATCTGAGATTATTCCGTATTGTTTACAGTATCGTAATGGAGGCACCGTGCATAGTAAATGATATGAGTATAACTTTGTGGACCAAACTATCTGTGTTTGTGTGGATGTGTGCACATTTGCAGTCATGTCTAGGTTGTGTTTACCATTGTTAGGCAGACATAGCTTTGCTTCTCAGGTTGGTTAGACTCTTGTATTAACCCAGTCAGCCTCCAATCCTCCCTCAACCCGCCTCTTTCCTCACACAATCTTTGAACTGTATCTGTAATTAGGGCATTCAAAACGTTGCTCCCACCACCTTATGTAACGATTTACAACCCTCACGCCAACGCTCTCCTGCACGGGACTAAAAATGACATAAAGGTACAGGAGTTTTGACAGCAGAGACATTTCTTGGGCTAAAATTAGAAACAGTGGCTGTATCTGTTGCAAATAGGAAAGGACACAAATGTTCCTAGTACAGTGCAGTATATGGATTCACACTGTAATGCTCACATGCATGTGTGCATTCAGGCATGCAGTCACTCACACACACACTGTCCTCCCTCAGGATGGATTGTCTGTAGTGGTTTTATCAAAACAAGCTGGCAGGCGTTTTCACATACTCGCTCCATAGGGGAAAGCACTTGAGCCATCTTACCTGAATAGTAATTCACTGTATATACAGGCTGTCCAGGTCACACTGAAGCACCCACAGGCCGCCATATTGGAGGTCAACAGCGGCCATGCAGCCGTGGGGGTGTACTGCATACAATTTGGCGGCTCAGCAGGATTCAGCTGTCACAGTGATTTTTATTTGTGCTGCTTCTGCTGAGTAACTGAATATGTAGGTATTTAATCAATTTCATTGCTTGTTAGCTATTTGCTCGGTTTACTGGAACTGTTGCCATCAATGTAAGTGTCACTTAGTCATTGTAAACATAATTACTTGCATTAGATTATAGGAGACAGTTACTGTAGTGTATTGCCCTATTTTGGGGGGGTGGGAGGGTACTGTACACATACACGTGCATACATGAATGTGAGCGCCTATGTGCAAAAACTATACTATCAATACACTTCAATTCATACAGAAATTAAGCCTGGGACAACAACGAAACAGAAAACGTATTCACCGTTTTAATGTTTGTTTTTTAATCGCCATCCGTATTGCAGTTATCAATCCCAGTAACGCTTTGTTACTTTGACATTTTAACTCCAGGAGTTAGATGATGGTTAATATCAGTTTGACGTCTCTGCGTTCAGTTGATAGACTGGTCCAGGACGTGCTTGCTCGGCGCAGCGGCTTGAGGCGAGGCCAGGCAGTTAGCCTCTTTAGAGAGCTGCAGGGATGACGTATTTTTGTAGGCCAACCAGGAAGTTATCACCCTGGTTCACTCGACAAAAAGCCAACGGGATTTTCCATTGGGTTTTGGATTATTGCAGAAAATAAGCTTTCTGGCAAATAAACGTTTATGATACTTCATCTGCACAAATGAACACAACTTTTATGATTTTTGAAGTGTGAATGTAATCGGCAGAAGTAAAAAGCTAACATTAGGCTACAAACGGACTATAACATGGTAGCATGAGTATACATCACACTGGCACAGATGGGTACTTCGCAAAAAGTCAAGGCCGCCCCTTTTTGGGGGATAGAAAACCGAAGATCCCATAGATGTGAATGCAATTTGACGTATGTTTGGATTGTAATTTAGCGTGGAGCCATAAAGCTCCTCTATTATGTCTTTTTTCGGACACGGCAGGGGAACAAATCGGAGATCAGCGTTTTTGGATTTATTGTTGTTACAACCAACAGCAGCTCTTCAGCATAGCATTATTACTATTATCGGTTTGTTCAAAGTAGAAGTTTGGAGACCTGCTTCAACTTCTTCTGTTTAAACTGTTACTGTCTATGAAGGACACAGGATTGTTTTCCCCTAAAAGTGGTCCCCCGTGGTCATGCAAACCTACTCTGGATAACACCGGTCTGATGTATACACAGCGAGGCTGGACATGTCGGCATGATGACGTTTTGTAGTTTAATTTAGCCACTTGTTAGCAACCACCTTTTTTAAGAAACATAAAAGCGTCAGAATTCACAAGTGGGATATTTACTGACGTATTTTATATCGTAGAACATTAAAATCTCTTCAGCTTGTGTTGATCACAGACCTTATTTCAGGCATCTATCAAAAAACCCACTGACTTCCAGACCAGAGAACCGGAAGTGCTAAAATGCTAACTCATTTCCGGGTTTTAGGACTCATTCCTGCGGCTCTCTACACCAAAAGAGGAGAAATGTGACTCCTGGTAATTTCAAAGTTGTCTTGTTCACATGTTGTGTGTTCGTAGCTGGCTCGCTAATGTTGGCCAACGTGTACATTCAGGAATCTCCCGGTTTTGTTTAGAGTCGGAAGGTGTCACTGCGCAGCTGAGGTCGGGAAAGGTCTAAACTGTAGTCCGCCTGCATGTTAAACCACAATGTCTCCTTTTCTATCACATCTATATGATGATTCGGAGTTGTTTAAAGGAACCTTTGATGGAGTAACAAAAGTAAAGTAATGAGTACTAATGAGATTAATAAAGGAATGTATTTACTTGTTTAATTAGTAATGTAATTAATTAAATGTTTGAAGGAACTTGCGTAACACTGGTGATAACACAAGCAAGCTGCATATTTATTAGAGCAATTTAAGAGGACAGTTATTCTCATCAAACATTTATTGGGCTTTTCACTTCCGGCTTCGTTCATTAATTTATTGATTTATGTAGGCTTACTTATTTTTAAAACATATTTGTAAATGAGTCACGAACAAAATAATTTAAATCTTATGTCCCAAGACTCCATACAGCAAATTTTAAATGCAGGAAATGAAACCTCTCCCCCTCCCCCGGCGAGCCAAGTCAAGCCCACAATTACCATTCAACCCGTAATAGCAGCGTCAGCTTATCACTAGCTTGAATCAGTTTAATAATTGATGTTACAAAACCACAGCATCTCATATTCACAATGTCTTCATGACTTGGAAATTTAACAGACAAAATGGAGCAAACAGTTCTCCTGTTGGCAAACTGCTCTGTAGATCTTTGGTTATCGGTGGTAAACAACCGTTTACTGTGTGGAACAAACATGGTAATAGATGAATGCTGTTGGTGGTGACAGGATTAAAGAAGACACTAAAGACTAGGAGTGTCACTATTTTGATTTTAAATCAGAAATCAATCGGAATTAGCTTCTGATTTTGACCATCGAAATCAAAAGCAGGATCGACGAATCTCACTGTCTCTCCACTCCCGCCTACTTGCATAGGTCCAAAGGAAAAAAACAACAACATTCAAAGTTGACACAGGTAGGTGATTCCCTGAAGTCACCAGTGTGGCAACATTTTGCTGTCCCTGTGAGTTATGTAAACAACAAGCGTGTCATTGATGGAAAAACTACAGTTTGTAGGCTGCAGAAGATTTAGAGACTGCAGCAACCAAAGAAAACAGCACTCATCAGTTGTTTGGCGATTTCAGCAGCGGTCGCGCTATCTCCACTTTAAATGGATTGTGTGACTACATCGCTTTGTACGGTGAAGCGGGGTTTACACTCGCCGTAGTGTAAAGCATGTCGGCGCCGTCAGGGACGTCATGGTGCATTCAGGTATGCCTCGTAAACTCTGAGAAACTAGTAAATCTAGTAGATCTTCTTTTTGTTGAAAGTGTAAATTGTCGTCGTCGGGGCATAAAGCCAATGATCTGTTGATCTCCGTAGTCTAAGAATGGCATATTTAAAATCGAAAATTGAATCGTGAGCTTAAAATCAAAAGTCAAATTGAAAGTCAAATCGAATTGTGGATTTGGAGAATCATGACACCCCTACTAAGACAAGTACAGTCATAGGTACATAGTCAGCCCAGTCGTACAAAAAGGCGTATGAATGACACAATAATTCGTAAGGTATTTAGCTTACAATAAAAATGCCGTTCTTGCTTTTGGCGTGTCATTTGTATGCCATTTAGTCTGTGCTGACTGCAATGTAAACACATCCACTGGTGTTCAAGACCAGTGTTTTGTTTAGTAAGGTATGTTATGACGTCTTTCCTAAACCTAACTAAATGGTTTTGTTACCTAAACCTAATGCATAGACTGTATATTAAGATGGACGACATGACCGCTACCTAAATGTGAAGCCAAAACATCTGGATCGCCCCCTGGTGGCTGGCTGCAGTATAGGTCATAAAGCCCGCCTCCTCCATGTCAGCGGATGGGACGTGGGCCAAACTAAAAAGTCAAAGTACACATCAAATACATTTTTCCCAAAGATGGTTTCTGTCATTTTAGGTAGTTCTTATCACGCTGATGTATGTTCAAGTGTTTTTTTTTCTGATAAGTTTGGTTTTAATTCGTTATTTGATGCTGTAGAGAGGGGGTGAGACGTCATGATTGACAGCTGTGAGTCTCTCTCGCTGACAAGCCGCGGCCATGTTCGGCTCACGTGTAGTTCGCCCCGCGTTTTGTTCAGGTGGGTGACCTCGATACTGCGACTCCACTGCCCGATCACTACTGCACAGACGCTGGCTCCAAATGACGTCAAAATCTCTAGATGTCAGCTCCCGTGTCCGGGATATTTTGTCTTCACTTCTAGTACCGTGGGACAAAGTGAAGATGCGTTGTCCATCTTAATATACAGTCTATGGTGGAATGTCCTTATAATGTTGTGCTATTTATGCGCCTTCCCATGAGATCAGGTTGACATAGCGGACAATTGTGTTCCAAAGTTTGAAGTCACTTCGAGTCTGCTATTCGTAGCTTTTTTGCTGAAGTACACTGAGCCAAAAGACACAAAGAGCAGCCGCTGCATGTTGCCGTCCTGCTCTGAGACGATGCTTCCTCAGGTTGTAATGCACACAGGCTCTGAGCAGCTGTTCACTGGTTTCGTAATCACATGAGTATAGCTGATAACAAACATTCCTGTGTACTGCCCTGCCTAATTAAGGCCGTGCTTTTTGTGTCCCCGCTCGGCGCTCTGGAGCAGAAAAATATTGGCATGGTGGGCCGCAGGTGTAAGAAAGGCCAGTCTGCCAGTCCTGGGAGGACCGGCGATACATCAACTAGCTGAGCTGAGACTGTACAGACAAGATCCTGCAGCCTTTAGAAGCTGCTGTAAGGGAAGGGGCTGTCATTTTCCTTGTGATTCTTGTTAAGACCAAGGTTGAGCCTGTGGTTTTGTTGCTGCAAGTGATTTGCCATAAGAGGGGTTCCAGTAAGTGTGACTGAGAGAGAGCGATAGCACAGGAAGACAGAAGGAGGTAGGAAGGAAGCGAATAAGTGGAGAGGAGTAAGGGTTTTCTCGAGCTCACTCTGCTGCTGAAGAAGCCGCTGCAGTGGTTTTCTCATTCAGTGAAGAATGCAGCAAATATCAGAGTCTTGTTTTGAATGAATGACAGCACATAGAGTGAGATTGTGTGCAACTGAATGATTAGGGTCCCTGGCCTTGAATCCTCAAAAGTCCTCAAAAAAAGAAATGTAAGGTAGATTGCAAAAAAGCCTCCAATCCTCCGTGATGCCTGGCAAACAAATGAGAGATGTAATGGATTCTTAAGAGGTTCGCCGTGTGTGCGAGGCTTGACGCGGACAAGCAGCGCGGCGCACTGAACTGGGATTAGAGGAGGGCTGAGGAGAGGAGGCTGGTATTTGTTTCAGCTCTGCCAGAAGCTGCCATGCTTATGCTCCTAGCACGCTGTTAAGCAAGCGCCGCGGGACACAGCGATTCCTCGACACAAGAAAGACACGAACCGCAGGCCCAGCGAGACACGCTGTGGAAAAGGAGACTGTCAACCATGAATAATTAATTCAATTGTGTATGAGCCCACTTTCAAAAAACCTTTGCCACCATTCATACTCTGCGCACTGCTGATTGATGCAACTTTGCATCTTTTTACTTCCTTTCTGCCGTCGTCTTCCTGCTCGCATCCCCTCGTTATCGACCCTCCAGCTCCTCTGCCGGCCCTGCAAAGGTTGAAACAGCGAGCCTAATATGCCGCAATGCAACTTTAATTAGTGCCGTAAAAAAAAAATAAAAGACAGTGCATGCAAACTTTTACGTCAACATTTCCAAGAAGCCTTTTCCCCTTAAAGTCAAATGCAAAAATACATAATTCTTGTAAGTTGCAGTAATGAGGCAGCGTGGTGATGTTGCAGAATGTGGTTTCTTCTTTCCCCAGCGAGTTTCTGAGAAGTGCTTCCATGAATACATTGAATCGCCGCTGAATTAATGCACTTAATGACGTAAAACTGTGAAATAATATACATATAGTGTGCTTTGATTTCTTCTGATTATATAGAAATATTCAGGGAACAGTGCGGTGTTGTCGGAGGCGCTGCCAGGGTCATGCACCGACAGATTTAGATTTATTACATAACATCAATATTCCACCTTGAGTGTACCGTTTGTAGAGTAAATCTCAGTCAGCACTAATGGATTCTCCCGGCCCCGCGGTTCAGCCCTTCATCCATAAAAGTTCACTCGGAATCGGAGAGCTTTGACGTTAATGGGATTTTACTGTTACTGTATAGATAAGCAATAACAATCATTAGCACATTCATATTTGCTTGTTGTTGCACCTTTGGAGCATAAACAAGTGCACGATTACATTTTATATACATCTAAATTAATTAGATGGTTGTATGAGCATCACCGCTGGGCTGCCTGCATGTTATTTAAATGTGGACTGTGGCTGCCGTACACACCTGGCACTTCTTTGATGTGTTGATACTTGACGTGCATTTTTTATTTTATTTTTTTTAAATTAGGGGTGTCTTTGAAATCCCACCTTCAAAATATCAAGTTCATAACTGCAGCTAAAGTCTTTTTTTTTTGGACATTTGATATATCAAGTCATGTCAGATGAGATTTACACCATCCCGTGTCTGAATTGCTATTCAGATCGCAGCTCAGTCTGACCTCTCAGATCAGGGTGAAGTTGTTCACCTCTTACTCCACACATGACATCATTAAAAAAAACAAAAAAAAACATGGAGGAGATGCTACAAGCAAATACTAAAGACAGGGTGAATGATGAGTAGGGCTGGGTATCGGTACGCGATACCTTTAAGATATTGATCGAAACAAACCAGTACCAAGTAGTATTGAAACTTCTCCAGTCGATCGATACCTGCAATCGATCCTTTTTGTGTCAATGATCTAGAAGAAGATGACTGTTTTGCTCGCAGCCAATCACTCTGAGCGTTCTTAATTTTTTTGCAACTTGTGATAGGCTCACTACCGCAGCAGCTACAACCCATACAGCCGGGATTGCCTGCTTGCACACGGCTGTGGACACAGAGTTGCTGAGCCGATGGCTAGCAGCTAACGGTGCTTACAACGCTAACAACGACAACAAGTGCTGTCAGAACTAATACCTTAAGGGAGTATAGGCAGTACATTTTTGGCATCATTGGGCAAAACATTTCATAATAACCTTTCAGCATATTGTAATTCAAGTGTTCTGAGAGAAAACTAGACTTCTGCTCCTCCTCATGGATCTGTTTTCAGGCTTTAGAAAATCTTTGACCAATCACAGGTCATTTCATTGAGAGAGCGTTTGTATTGGCTGTGCTCCGGTCATGTGACCAGAACCTGGCGTTCCTTCACCAGATTTCACAATGGCGGCGGCGTCACAAACTTTCTAATTTTACAGCTAAACCGTGCACTACGAGATGATTCTGAAAACATTTGAGGCGAGACATAGGCATTAAGGTAATATAATATTGATTTATATTTGATGAGCGCTGCCTAGTTTGACCGTTTGGTCAGAGTTTGCGAGTGATAGACGGCAGATGGACAGCAGACCTCAGATCAGTTCTTACTGCTTGTTTTCCTCCTGTCTGTGAAATCTTGCAGATGCCGTTAGGAGCACCGGAGGACACAGAGGAACATGATTTTTCTCAGGTCACCTTATTCATGTACTGCTGTCAGGATATAGCGACCGTTCTATAAAAATAACGTTTTTTAATCATATTTGCTCCAATCTTGCCTACTTCAGCTTCAAGGGTACTGGTATGATCGTACTGGTCGTAATTTTTTAAACATTACCCAGCCCTGATGATGAGATTTTATTCCTCCCAAATAAGCTGAAATGTTGTACGACAAATACGTTATGGACGACCAGAAAATGTAATTAACGGTCCTCCGTGTGGCTAAAATTAAAAATGAATCTTAGAAAATCAGATATTAAAACACAGGTTGAAGCTGTCTGAACATAGTGTCAGCTCTCCGATCACAGTCTGAATCTAAATCAGATCGCAGATCCTGGTTGAACCCGTTACATTAAACATCCTGCTGCGATTGAAACCTTACTGAAACTTAAAGTGTAACTGTAGCGCATGTATTATTTAAAAGCTCTATTGCTTGACCCTAGTTTCCTTTCAGCGTTGCTGAAAGTTAAAGGCTTTCAAGTAGAGACAGAGGAGCTGATGTGCAGAAGCCCAACAAGAACTTGTTTTCTACCATCCTCCAGTCCTTCTGTTTGCTTCCACTTTGATAAGCACAGCTTTTCTTGCAACGTTTTCTCACAGGAAGAGATAGCGAGAGGCAACCATTTGAGCATCTTTCTCGCACTGATCTCTGTGAAGACTTGCACAAATGTCGCCATGCCCATCTGTGTTGACCTTATCTCCTCTTTTCAGCTGAAGGCAAAGTGCAATCGCAGTCTCTTGGGCAATCCCAGGAGATCAGCAGGGATGAGAGGAAATGAATGTCAAGGGTGTTTATTCCCTAATAGCTGGTGAGTCTCGGTCCTTCAGGGTCTGAGGCTCCATTCAGTCCCCAGGAACAGAGGGAACAACCGAGCGACAGAGAGAGAGGGAGAGATGGCATTTTAGATGGCCGAGCTGAGCCTTGTCAAAACAAAATTACTAGTTTGTTCAAAACACTCAAGATACACTCAACAGTACTCTGACAAAATGCTCACTTCAAATTTAATGCTGAAAGTTTTTTTTTTACCAATTATCAGAGCTTTTTCCCTGAAAACAGCTGCCTGAACCAGAACAGTCCAGTAAACGGTGAGCTGAAAGATGCTAAAGCGCAACATTAGAGCTAAACGGAAACTCCAGAGTTGGGAGATTTGTCACTACAAGCGACATATTTTGCACGACACATTGAAATTTGATCCATTGTTAATATAAAAATATTGATCAGTGCAGTTTTAAATTGAATGATCTGAGTTTTCACGCTAGCAAGTCTGCAACACAACTCCTAAGAATGACATTCATATACAGCTAATTTAATATAGGAAAAGTAGTGCAGCTCAGATTATGTTCTATTCAAACATAATGAGGAAGACTTTAAAGTGGGACACATTTCTGTCAGTGAAGTTTAATTTTTTAAATTGATTTTACTTGATTTAGCTTTTTCAAAATTTACCCAGAACTCTTTAAACCAACCTTAACAAAGTGTTTTAGTAGCCTAAACACAACAGTATGAGGGAGGCTGGCTGTAATCCTCAGTCTCCATGTCATTGCTTTATATGCCAAACTATCCACCCGTGGCATCCTCTATGTAGCTACATGCTGCAAACAAATAGGGGGCAGCATATCACCTCTGCTTCTGGGTCCAAACACTCTAAATGTACAATCATCAGTTATAAAAAAAAAGAACTAACAGCCGGGCAAGAATACGCAAAATTCAACAAAACTGCTGAAGCTCTGAGAGCCGGTCAAAATAACTCTGCTGTCATATAATCTCCATATGTGGCGTCGGCCTATAGTTTACGTCAGCCATCTGTGTGTTTGTGCAACTAACTGGGGGCTGTACGGTCCGCTTTGATAGTTTGTTTATTGGATTAAAAACCAAAGTGACAGAAACCAGAAAACGATCCGCACCTTCATCTCATCCTCCCCGCGGCGAGGAGACTACCCCGCCTGCCTGGAGGAGAGCGGTCAGCACGTGGCAGCTCCGAGAGATGGACGCCTAGTCAGCGGCCGCAGCATCTCAAATCCAACCAGCACAAACCCGAGCACTGGGAGTCCCAGCAAGCTGGTGGATCGCTGGGTCTAACCTGTAACAGCAGCAACAGAGAGTTTTCTGATCTGACGGATAGTCGGGGCAGTCCCCTTCGAGCTAACTACTAACTGGTGTACGTCAACTGGAGCTGCCGCACGCACTTTGGATTTAATCCAATAAACAAACTAACAAACCAAAAAATGCACACGGACCATGGATGTATTATTGACAAGCCCTTGGGGCAGCTTTACGTCTTCGTCCGCTCATGTTGGACTGAGGGCAGACTGGACACTATAGTAACTGACTGTCAGCTCTCGAGGAACAAGTGGTATTACAAGACAGGACGGGCCGGGGCTAGCTGGGTTGGTTAGCATTTCCGTAGATATCTCTGCAACGCCATAAATAGACGTCTCTGACATAACATCAGCACTCGCGCTACAACCTCTTTACATTCTGTTGAAAGTTCATTATTTGATTGTTTTCAACTAAAATTCTAGCCAGACTTTAAACATTGCAACTTTAAACTTTTGTGCAGAGTAAGAAGTCATACTTTCTGGTTTGTAAAACATGTTGCCACTGAACATAACCCAGGCGACTATTATGTTTCCTCTAAAACCTATTTGGCAAAGCAAATAAGTAGTTTATACTTCGATGTGTTTTCAGTTAATGGTGCCTTAGGAGAAGGAACATGTAGTGAAAACAGATCATCCATCAAAATGATGTACTCTTGACACGGCATGTTTTATTTGATCGTATTTTTCTTTATCTTCCACCGCGGCGGCGGTGAATGTTGTCTATGTAAAATATAGTTTGTACACTACTGTCGAGGCTCAGCACTGCTTAGGCTCACTCCAGTAAATCTGTAATGGCCTACAGTCAGCACAAGTGTGATGCATGGGGTCTGATCTTTACTGTGCATCCTCATTTAGTGGCTGCTGAGCCAGAGGGGGGAGGGCATGGGGGAAGGGGAGGGGGGTGAAAAAGGACAAAGAGTCGACAACTAAACAGTAAATGATTTCCAAAAACAGAGAACTACTTCTCTCCGTCTCTGAGGAATGTCATGGTGGGATTAGTGCAAATGGCTCCTCACGTAGAGGCTTACAAACCAAACAGATAATAGCCTTTTCCCCCGAGGTATAGCTCAACATTATACCATAGCAGCAGGTAAAATAATCCCCCCTTACTGCTGCGTTAAAAAGTCTTGACACAGTGCACAGCAAGCGCTGCATCTTAAACTTCGCCCCAGACACGAGCACTACAAGAGTTTCTCATCAATTTCAAAAGGCACAAGGAAAAAACCTAATTTGCTCGCCGGCTCGCTGAGCTGCTCTCGCCTAATAAGCCCGAGATCTTTATCACTATCCATCTTCCGTCCTGTAAATCTTCACTGCATGTGCAGAAAGTCAGTGGTGATATAGCAGGACAGCTCAGCCTGCGGACCCAGGTCGCACGCTGGGCCATAAAACATCGCGAGCCATCGATCGGTGCTCTCGAAGGGCAGATAACAGTCACAATGTGGGGTGATAATGCCTGAATGTTGCTGATGGTGGTCAGTCCAAATGGGCCCATTATGCAGCCTCTGTTATACGATACTGTCAGCATCCTGCTCTTTCCACTTGAAATGCTTCACAAATTCTTCATCCATTACAGTAAGTCACGCTTCTTTTTCTTTTTTTTTTAAATGGGAGCGACTGACAGAGATACTGTGTAGAGTTTTGCTGAACTAATCTGGCTTTGGATCTCTGTGAACAGCCCATTAGCAGGCATATGAACACCACGAGAATGTGCAAGGCATTTAGTGTGCAATAAGAACGCTTTTCTTGATTTCCGTGTGTCATTTGAATACCTTAAAGGGAGATTTGTCAAGTATTTAATACTCTAATCAACATGGAAGTGGACAAATATGCTGCTTTATGCAAATGTATGTACATATTTATTATTAGAAATCAATTAACAACACAAAACAATGACAAATATTGTCCAGAAACCCTCACAGGTACTGCATTTAGCATAGCAAATATGCTCAAATCTTAACAAACTGCAGCCCAACAGGCAACAACAGCTGTCAGTGTGTCAGTGTGCTGACTTGACTATGACTTGCCCCAAACTACATGTGATTATCATAAAGTGGGCATGTCTGTAAAGGGGAGACTCGTGGGTGCCCAGAGAACCCATTTTCATTCACATATCTTGAAGTCAGAGGTCAAGGGACCCCTTTGAAAATGGCAATGGCAGCATCTGTGCAGAAATGCAAGAATAAGAGTTAATGATGTCGTATAAAAAGCGAGAAAGACCACTTGTGGTGGATGGGGGGGTGGGGGGAGGTGGGTAGGTGGTCCAACAAACACCGGACTTTCAACCAGGAGACCGGTGTTTATTTTGTAAGTCATGTTAGTGAGGTTTGTCATGTGTTTTCCGTAGTTGTGTTACGTTGTTTCCGTACATATTTTACTTAGTTTACGTACTTAATTCAAGCCCAACTGTGACGTTTTTTTTTTTAACCTAACTAAGTGGTTTTGTTGCCTAAACCTAACTGCGGACGTTTGCGTGGTGAACAAATTCAAATTACACACGAAAAGGCTAAAATGCGTACTTCTGGTACGCAGAATGTCCATGTAATGTCGTGGTATTTATACGCATCGGTGTGAGACAGGCTGTGAAAGTTCTCGTCTCCATAGTCTGCCTCCTATTTCACAGGTTCATCATGAACCTGTGAAATACAGGTCTCAACTGAGTGGGCTCAGAAAGCTTTTCCAAAAAAAACCACAAAGGCTGTTTATCAGCTGGATTTCTTCATTAGATTTATTAGATTTCATCATCACAATTGCTATTTCACTCTCTTTTCCTCCAGTCTGTTTTTTCACTCTTCACAATGCAACGACTCTCTTGTGGACTGTTATCGCTACTTGCAGAATATAAATGTTTTCTATTGTAATGTAGATTTCTTCCTGACATGCCTTCCAATGCCTTGCTTCTGCCAGACTTACTCAGGATTACCTTCATTTAAGCTACTGGCCCTGCAGAACTTCCCTTTCTAGTTTGCGGCAGAACTTCACCGAGCCAGAGCGTTTACCACAGAGAGACATGTACAGTAGAGAGAGAGAGAGAGAGAGAGAGACAGAGGCAGCCAGGAAAGGTCAGCCCCACCACACGATACACACCCCGGGATGAGAAAAGGGAGTTCAAAGAGAGCGCAGTCTTCCCTCTGCAGTTTGAGACGTCTCGGCGCTGAGCCTGGTTCATTTAGATTGGATTACACGTCGGCTGGTGGAGCTACAGTGAACAGATTGCTCTTCTTACACATAACGCTATACGTCTTGTGCTGGCTGCTCTCATTTACATGTGGACATCCATCACCCACTGTTGGTGCAGATGGATGTTGTGTGGATAAGAAATAAATATGTTTTTTTTACCCTTTACTCATTTGGAGAAATTTTGCAGTGCAATCGTTTTTCAGCACTGCTCTGCTTTAACATCAAGCAGCATCACCAGTTCAGAACTAGTCAATAAGGCTGAAGTGTTATACTGTTGGCCCCTGAGCAGCGTTACTAAAGCCCGGGATACACAGGGAATGTCAGGAGAGCGTGGCGGCTGCATTACCTGTTGTTTTTTTTATTTTGACGTCTGTGTTAACAGATTCGAGCTGCCAAATGCCCGTGTCAGCTGCGTCTCTTCTAGAGATTCACCTATTTTTAACACGAGCCGTGATTAGATTTTGGTGGTCACAGGTCACTGTAACCTCACAAAACATGTTTTTTGGCCATAACTCAAGAATTCATACGCTAATTATTACATTTTCACAGAAATGTCTAATAGGATAAAATGATGAAGTGACATTTTGGACAGACATGGATGTAAACTTGACTGGTTGGTGGAAGCATATATATACGTGAGGCAGCAAATCTAGTTTAAGACACGTAAAAGCTTCAACGTTACATAGTTTGTCCATCAGAGTGCACTGACACTTTTATTTTCAACCATATCACCACTGTTAAAGTATACTGCTTGGTCATGTCAAAAATTACCAAAACAATATATATCAGCTGATTTATTGTTATCAGATTTTCCAAGACTCAAACATCATTATCAATCGACCACAAAAACAAAGTATGTGGAATTTTCCATTGAGTTATAGTATATAGACAAGTCTCTAGGTTTTAGCCACACACACACACATACACACAGAGTCTTAACTGCATGTGACCATGAATGTTTTATTTTTGCACACTTGTTTTGGTATCTCTGTTCCTGACTCGACAGTGCAGGGACAGGAATACTAAAAAAGAAACCCTCCTCTCCCCTTGAAACTCAAAAATAACTCCAACTCTGCTGACTACCAAACCTTTAATTCTCAGTAAAAGAAAAAAAGAAAAAAACCTGCAGTAAAGTTGCAAAGGCTGGTCTCAAATTTCCCTCCATGCTATTTGAGAGAGGCTGCACCGCAATTAGATGTCCAAGTTGTTGCTGCAGAGCTAATAAAGTACATTAAATCCTCTCGGAGTCCTGGGGTGCTGCCTGTAATTGCTGGCTCACATTCTTGATTGGAAATGCTTCACTTGTTGCTGCGGTTGCCTCGCCGGGCTCTCGGACCGTATCCGCCGCTGCTCCTTCTGCTCCCTGACCCCTACGGTGCACAACTTTCACCCCACAGAGAAACACATTCAGTCCTCACTGCAAAAAAACCCCCCAACATTCCCCTCGCTGTTGTATTACTTATATAAGTCAGGTATTAGCATACAGCTGTGCAACAGATCCCTCTACGGCTCTGCCCTTTATTAATGCAGGATCATGAGCGGCTCTGTTACAGTAAGTGAAACAATCCTCAGCATTGACACTGCCTCTGGTGCCTCTTTAGCTCTCACTTTTGAAAGGCTTTCTCAGCATTACTGGAGTAATTCTTTATGTCTGAGGGAGGGCCGCGGTTTTGTTTTTTTGCCAAGTCATCATCCAGTGTAATATTATTACACAGTGTGACGCCAAATTGAGGAGAAATCATCAGCTAGGTGGAACGCCAGGACATAACACCCTGATAGATCGGCCGTTCTCATTCCCAGAGCACAAAGTACTGACGTTTGGTCACGCCCCTCGTCATGTGATACCAACGCACCTTATAGCGCCTGTATGTATCATCGATGGGTTTCACTTTAACTTTACAAATGTTTTGAAGCCCAACCATGATGTTTTTTCCTAAACCTAACTAGGGCTGCAGCTATCGATTATTTTAGTGATCGAGTATTCTACCGATTATTCCATCGATTAATCAAGTCGGATAAAAAATACTTTTACTTTATTAAGGAGCAACAGCACATAGACAGAAGAGAAAATATGACGTGTCTCTGGCCCAGACACACCGACCCAACATCAAAGAACTAGCGGTGACGAAGACCACCCGTTGAGTCGCCTCACATCGCCTTTGTCTAGGCCAAAAAAGTTGCACTCGAACACACCGCAAAGACTACAGTCAACGGCCAACTACAACGTACGTTCTGCACCTGCGTGAGAGGAAGTAACTCTCCACACCAGCAGGCGGAGGTAGTCTGTATTTATCATTAAAAAATGAAAACAGGAAGACAGAGGACTGCGGATATACAAGCCGTTGTTATGATACGTACATGAAACAAAGCGGCATTTGACGACCATTTTCACACCATTCTCACTCTCCACTTAGCTTCATTCCAGATGGCCATGTTGTTAAAATATCCGTGTATTGAAATGATCAGATGAGATGAAGATGAAAAATGAGAAGAGCCTCTTGACTTTACTCGTTGGATTGCTTTCTTCACTTACTTTTCTCTTCTCGTGCACTGATTCGTTTAAGCTGAACAGCCAATCAGAGTGATCAGAGTGATCATCGACGTGCTCCGCTGCCGATTCAACATGCTGACTCCACGGGCAGACTAGAGCCAACGGTGTGGGACACACCGAAAAAACTAGATGCTCACCGACGGCCCCAAACTGTCCGACGGCCGACCGTCGGCTTGGTGCATCAGGGCCTTTAAAATGAACAACTAATTGGTTCCCTTCTCAGGAAAATCTTCATTTTTATTGCTTAAATTGCATACAGTAATATCATCTGTCAAAACTAAGTGTATTTTAGTGCCATACTACATTCTGGGTTTTAGATAAAACATTTTCTGAAATGCAAACAAATAAATAAAAAAATTATAATTTCAAATTACTTTAAAAAAAAAAGGTACACATCTTAAATGAAGGGTTTAAACGAAGATGATTTGTAATCATCAAATTACTCAAGTTACTCAAGGAATCAAAGTGGGTTTATTGTTTGAATTCACAGCATTAAGTACGTGTTTATTGCGACTGCAAAGTGGCGCCGAGAGGTCTGACAAAGCGCCACTATGTGACATGTTGGGACGAGAACGTGTTGGACAGATTAATGAAAGTGTTATCATTAATTTCATTCTCTCCCTCTTCTGTCTCTCTTCCTGTTTCTCTCACCACAGGTCAGGAGTGGCCATGCCATTTGGCTGTTTAACGATCGGGGAAAAGAAGGATTATAACAATCCTTCGGACGTGACAGATAAATATGACATGGGTCAGATTGTTAAATCGTGAGTATCTCAACAGCTTCTCGACTTTTGAATGATGCATTATCTCATTAAACCATCATGATCTGTGTTTATATCCCTGTAAATAAACCATAAAATGCTTCTTTTCAGGGAGGAGTTCTGTGAGATATTCAGGGCCAAGGACAAAACCACGATGAAAATGTACACATGTAAAAAGTTCCTGAAGAAGGATGGAAGGAAAGTCCGCAAGGCTGCGAAAAATGAGATCCTCATCTTAAAGATGTGAGTTGTTCATTGTGGTTAATGTTCTCTGGAGTCTCTGGCACGTGATTAGTTTCATGATGAGTTCTTCGCTTTTTGTTACCTCTATTTCATCTTCTTAAATATTAATTTCACAGACCACATACATTTTTCGAAAAGCAAAACAAAAGAGTAAACAAATGTTGGTGCTCGCTTTGATAAGAAAAGTGGAGCGAACCTCATTTTGCTGAATGATCGCACACACAGCCGCTATTTCTAAGAAGCTTGTTTATCTCAACTTCTCTGTGATTATCTAACTCTCAGGTAAAAACCCACATTAGCATAACCTGGGCCTCATCAAACAATTTGTCGCTGACAGCAGGCGAAGCAGCGGAGCAGGATGAATATGAAAGTGTGATTTCTTTATAAGAAGCCTTTTCAAAACGTGAACTCATATTCCTCTGAAAATTACCCTTCAGACACCTCAATAACAGCTCCTGGTTTTTATAGTCTAATCATCAGCGGGGGGGTTTGAGTGAATAATCAAATATGATGACATTGTCAAAGGCTGGGAATAATTGCTGGCAAAACATCAAATGCAGTCGTGAATATAAAACGCTTGAATGTAGAAAAGAAAAGAAAAGAGGTGCTTATTGAAGTATTAATCTTCATACATTGTTTGTTTTTACTTAGAATGAACCTAAACATCCCGCACGCTGTCAATCATTTATACTGACAAGTTTTTTGAAGAGTTTTTTTATACTAATGTTAATACTACTGTAGGGCTGTGTATTGGCAGAAATCTGGCTATACGATACGTATCATGATACAGGGGTAACGATTCAATATATTGCGATACTGTAAGCAAGGTGATAGATTTTTTCAAATCTAATTTTAGGAAAACTGTCACAGTATAAAGAACACACCATATGTATGAAATCTGAATGAAAAAGTCACTATGTGAAATGGCTACTATGGGGACTAACATCATTACACATGAACACAATTGGACTCATTGGATCCACAAGAGTCTCAGTTTTCCAGTAATACCCAATTTATGCATCATTTTAGAATAGGTGAAAATAACAGATTTGCATTGTTTCTGCCCAAAACTGCATGTGATTATCATAAAGTGGGCATGTCTGTAAAGGGGAGACTCGTGGGTACCCATAGAACCCATTTACATTCACATATCTGGAGATCAGAGGTCGAGGGACCCCTGCCCAAAATCTAGTGTAAGTTTGTAGCGTTATTTATCCTTCTCGACATGCAAGTATGGTACCAATGGATTCTTTAGGTTTTCTAGTTTCATATGATACCAGTATCTTCACTCTAGCTTTAAAACTGAGTCAGATACAACCTCTGAAAGACAGAATAGCGTCTGAGTCCTCCGGCGGGCCGTCGGATTGTTAAGAAGATAATTAAAAATCAATGCAGCATTTTGGAGAATCGATTCAGTATCTCAAAACATAATATCGCGATTCTCATGTGTATCAATGTTTTCTTACACCCAAAGTTAATTAATACCATTAATTTAAAGTCTCCCGCCGCTCAAAAATGTTTTTTGCTTATCGTTCACTTGGATGTCGTGTATGTGCAGAGTTTGACACTAGAAGGCTGTTTTCACATTCATCTGCTGAAGGGGAACGCTTCTCTGAGCTCTACTTAAATCTGAATTTAATTCATAGATATTCATAGATGTGTCTTAATGACAGAGAAGGAAATTATATAGGAAGTAATTTTAAGAATTTTTAATGAGGTAATTGAACTTTTTTTGTGGAAAACATATGAGACACATTCTGTATATTTATATGTCTTAAATTATGTTTGGAGGAGGTCTTTATTAGTGTGCAAGATTTTCTTTATACTGGCAGTACTTAAGTTAACAGACCGATCCTATGGAAGGAAAGAAAAAAGAGTTTATCCGAAGTGTTGGCCAATGCATGCAGTACACTCACACTCGTCGAAATGACTCTACTCCTCTCATCTTTATGTAATTACAACAGGTGGTTGCAGAGAATAATCCCAGATTGGTTGTAGAAAAACAAAGTATTATTGTCCACATGTAGCTGTGGTAAGCCAAGTTACTGTATGCCCAAAATCTCTCCCTATTTGCTACCTCCTGGACTTTGTTCATTTTCTGCCATTTTATTTCAGTGTTTTCTTCAAAGGATGTGCACTACGTTTTGCTAAAAATCCCACCATGCAATGCTTTTTATTGACTCCTGATGTAACAGACAAGTAAATTTACAGTTTGCAAGACGAATCTGTGAATTCTATAAAATGATGATGACGTATAAATGTCCCAAATCTCAATTTTTCAGTCACTAAGTAACCTATTGAGTCTTGTATGAATGATGAAGTGATTTCAGACACAGCTTCAGTCATTTTAGACCAGTCAGTAACCTCCGAGGTCGGAAAAAAGTGAAGCCAACGGTGAAGTGCCTTAAACATGCATTCTTTCTAACAGCCAGCAGGGGGCGACTCCTCTGGTTGCAAAAAGAAGTCTGACTGTATAGACGTCTATGAGAAAATGAGCCTACTTCTCTCTTGATTTATTACCTCAGTAAACATTTTAAACATGAGTTTATGGTCTCAATTGCTAGTTTCAAGTCTTCTTCAATACAGCATGATGTTCCTTTAGTAAATTATGGTCCCATTTAGAGTCAAATAGACCATAAAGCAGGGGATGCTTTAGGGCGTGGCTACCTCGTGACTGACAGCTTGCTACCACGGCGTTGTCCGGTCTGGGAGTTGTCCGTGTTTTCGTCTTACAACTTTAACCCTTTCACAGTGTGTTTTCAGCTGATGAAAGTTAATTGTAACATTTTGGTGGCCTGAAAATGTCTTATTCAGCTTTCGGTTGTACTTAGCTCCGTCCTCTAGTGTCACTTCTGGTTGCAAAAAAACAATATGGCGACGACCAAAATGCCGAACTAAAGCCTTCAAAACGGCAGTCCAAAAACTAATGGGTGACGTCACGGTGACTACATCCACTTCTAATATACAGTCTGTGTTTTGGACCCTCTTTTACATTCAGTACAATTTAAGAGATGGTAAGAACAATCTTAACTTCCTTGGGTATAGGCAGGCAGGAAAAACACTCAAATAGAAGCCTGAAATATTGAATCTTTTGGGATGAAATGTACTATTAAGTTTCCCAGCTGGTGCTGTGGTTGTCATACAGTAGTCAGCTGCTCAGCACTATGCTGTTGCCTGGTTGTCTTTATGCCCACATGGACGCATCAGATTACATATGTCTGGTTGGTTATCTATGGATGTTGAACATGCAGATCTAAGTGTTGTGAAGTAAAGTTAACTGATCATGCTCCCTTTCTCTGTCACCGTGACAATCTGAAATGTGTTATCCATGAGCATTAAAACTTTACGTTATTCCTCCAACTGAATGAATGATGCAGACGTCATCTCCTAAATGACTCCTGACATCCCTCTCTCTCTCTCTCTCTCTCTCTCTCTCTCTGTCGTGTGCTTCGTGACAAATCTCCTCAGGGTGAAGCATCCCAATATTCTCCAGCTGGTGGACGTCTTCGAGACCAAAAAGGAGTACTTCCTCTTCCTTGAACTGTGAGTTCAGATGTCTGATGAGCCGGTGGGAAAAGGCTCTGTGCTTGTCTTTGCGGTTGCCCGGGCCCGCTGAACTCTGTGTTGATTATACACTCGTGGGAAACGAGCTGTTGTAGCCCGAAGCCCTGTAGATATGAGAACGGCTCTGAACTCCACTCATTTGGTATTCAGATATGATTGCTTGCTAGCTGCTCCATTCTCATCAGCATGGGTTCATGGGGGAATTAGATGCATTTCCATGGATATACTAAATGCGCAATGCTCGTCTCATCCTTCGAGGACACCTGATTTGTGGGTTTAGGAATTCTGGTTAGAAAGAAAACGATCACACAAAGGAAGCATCTGTGGGGAAATGATTAAAACAATTTCCCTTTAATAGGTGCAGATGTGTTGTGTAATCTTGTCAAAAAACGTTATTCTTGGAATAGTTAACATTTCACGATAAATGTAAAATGTAAAATTACAATTAGAGGGTTCTATATTACCATTTTCTTGCCTTTGCCTGAATAGTTGACAGTAGAGAGCAGATGGAAACATGGGAAGAGATTGACAAAAAGGTTCCCAGATTGCCGTTACACTATCTTCCAATGCTGAGAGAAAATCACTTTTATGTCTTTTAACTATCAACAACAAACATGCCTTCCTTTTCCCACAGTGCAACAGGCAGAGAGGTATTTGACTGGATCCTGGACCAAGGCTACTACTCAGAGCGAGACACCAGCAACGTGGTGCGCCAGGTGTTGGAGGCTGTCGCCTACCTCCACTCCCTGCACATCGTCCACAGAAACCTCAAGGTAACACTCTATGGCAGTGCAGGACTTAGAGGCAGAAGTAGCCTAAACAAGCAACGTATCCTCATACAACGATTCTTATGATATCTAAAAGAAATGTGTGAAGAGAAATAATACAGAAATAAGTAAGTTTGGAGAAATAAATAAGGGGTGAAATGCAAAAGGAGAATCATGCAGAAATAAACAAATAAATGCATAAATAAATAAATACATACATTTAAAAATAAATAGAAAATAATCGCAAAAGTAAGTAAATAAATAAAAAATAAGCGCAAAAATAAGTAAATAAAAAGTAATTGCAGAAATAAATACATTTAAAATTTAATTTAAAAAAATACATAAAAAATACAAGGAAAAATTAAACAGAAGAGTAAATAAATAAGGGAATTAAAACAGAAATATCAATTTATATCACATTTTTTTAAATTTATTTTTAATATTGTTGCTGCATTTAATGACATTTATTTATTAATCAAGTCATTCATTTATATATTAATTTATTTTTTATTTTGACAAGTTCTGTCCTGCATATACGAACAGCGGTCGAAAGTCAGGTGTCTTTTGACACAACTCTCCACCCCAACCTCTTCCCTACGGGGCATTTGTCACTATTTATACTTCCTGATTACATGTATTGTATGAATTGATTTTGTGGGCTATATATACGAATTACAGTACATTTAATTTCCGTAGGTATAGCTACGAACGGTGTATTAGAACAGCCTGAAACAAGACACCATTACTGTGGAGGCATCTCACCGTTAACTCAAGCAATAAAACTGTAATCCATGGAAAGGATTTTGACTTTTTAACAGCTTTTACCAGGAAAAATGTCAGTTATATGCTGAAAATATAGTGATCAAAATGTTGTTGAAATAAAGGTTTGAATATGAAAAGCTTTCCGATTAAATTAAGTCCAGTTCTAGCAGGCAGCTCGATGTCTTTACAGCTGCAAACCACCAAAACCACTCTCACTGTTCTGTGCCGTTATCAGCTGCTCCAACAATAAACCTCAACTTTGGGGGGGAAAGAAAAACAGTAGAAAATCCTTCACAGACAGTAGAAAACTAGACAAGCCTCTGCCCCATGAAATTCATTTCACTTTAATTCAACCAAGCAGCCTGTCTTTGGCACATATGGCTGATGGTCGAAATCAGCAGAGCTATGCTGGTGTCACGCTGTGACGGCTGCCTGCAGACTGCTGTTGTTGTCGGCTCGCAGATTTCTTCAACTGGACCAAAAATTAACTTTTTCAATTATATGTGCGTCACATCTTTATGTTCTTCATCTGATTGTAATGCAATAAATGATGGACTGCAGGTTTGATAATTTAAGATCATAAGCCGGCCATAGATCACTCAGCCCTTTCAGTAACGTTCGGACAGAAGCGCTACGTAAATTAATCTATCTGAGCTCATTTCCATTTTTTAGCGGTGGCAATGTCAGTTTGTCGGTCGGTCCACCACTTTCAACCAGAATTAAATATCTCCACAACTATTGGATGGACTGCAATGCAATTTTATACATAAATTCATATTCCCCACAGGATGAATCCCACTGACTTTGGTGAATTCTTGAAATTTTTTTCAAGCACCAAAAACAAACAAACAAAAGTAATGCATTGTAATTCGTATATATATCCCACAAAATCAGTTTGTATGTAATCCACATAATCGTGAACCAGGAAGTATAAAGAGCGACAAGCGCTGCGTAATGAGGAGGTCGGGGGTGGATGGCTGGGACCAGATGTCAGCATTGAATTATTTGTCACATAATGTACTTAAGTAATACCACATCTGAAGTTATTCTAAGCCAAATCACAATATTTTCTTAAACCTAACAAAGTAGCTTTGTTGCCTAAACCTAACCAAGTTGTTTCCTGTGAAAACGGAAGTTTATTTTGAAAAGACTGTTTGCATGTTAACAAGCAGAACTTGACACGAGCGTCACGTGTTGCTGGACATTCGTAGGAAAACGCACAAAAGATTAGGAATAACTTTTCATAAGATATCATACCAACCGTTGTATGAGGATATGTTGTGGTGCGTCATGACAGGGAGAGACTCTTGTTTTTAAAGGGGATGAAAGTAGTGAATGTGGTTGGCCATGATTGTCACAACCTTTAACACGCCTACCTATAATATATGATAATATATATTCAAGACTACGAATGAGTAATAGAAGAAAAGGTGATTATTATTCATGGCAGAAGCTGAATTAGCTTCTCTTCCTCGTAACCTCTTAAATCTCCCTGTATGGGACCGTCAGCCCAAATGAAAATCAGTGCGTTTCTTAAGTGGAAATATGTCAAACTTGATTGAGGCATTTAGTTTTAGTCCAATCATAATAAAATCACAAAATTAAACTGAATGTCTCTCATTTGATTTCTTCTAATCTGCACTGGATAATTAAACTTTTCGATATCCTCAGTCGTCTCATTACATTTCCGCCAGAAAATGATCTCACAGCTGAAATTCAACCCATGAAAGACCTTAATCATAATCACATTTTAATGTTGTCATTGTAATATATTTTATTCTTTAGTTGGAGAACTTGGTTTACTACAATCGCCTGAAGCACTCTAAAATCGTCATCAGCGACTTCCATCTTGCCAAGCTGGAGAACGGACTAATCAAAGACCCCTGTGGGACGCCAGAGTACCTGGGTGAGAATATAAATATACCGAGTAGCAAATGAGACATTGTGGAGAATGAGATGTGGCAGCCTGTTGTGTGAGATTTTGATCATGTTTCCGTGCTCTCTTGCAGCTCCGGAGGTGGTTGGCAGACAGCGATACGGCCGGCCTGTGGACTGCTGGGCAACAGGTGTCATCATGTACATACTGTAAGTTGTGACATGAAACATCAAGAAGCTGTACAGCTCATTTAAAATCACTGGGCGGCTTCAGACATGGTTATTGGTAAAGATTGTACATCATGTGATATTACATAATAGGCTTTGTTTAAATACGGTATTTAGAGGTTTTTTGTGTCTTTATTAGTGAGCAAGTTTTTTTTATACTGGCGGCAATACTTAAGTTAACAGGAAGGTAGAAAGAAAAAAGAGTTTATCCAAAGTGTTGGCCAATACTTGCAAAAATGACTCTACTCCTCTCATCTTTATGTAATTACAACAGGTGGTTGCAGAGAATAATCCCGGATTGGTTGTAGAGAAACACAGTTTTATTGTCCACATGTAGCTGTGGTCAGCCAAGCTACTGTATGTCCAAAATCTCTCCTCATTTGCTACCTCCTGGAGTTTGTTCATTTTCTGCCATTTTATTTCAGTATTTTGTTCAAAGGATGTGCACTACTTTTTGCTAAACATCCCATAATGCAATGCTTTTAATTGACTCCTAATGTAACAGACATGTAAATTACATTTTGCAAGACGAATCTGCGAATTCTGCAAAATGATGATGCATAAATGTCCCAAATCTAAATTTTTCAGTCACTAAGTAGCCTATTGAGTCTTGTATGAATGCGGAAATGATTTCAGACACAGCTTTAGTTATTTTGAACCAGTGGGTAACCTCCGAGGTCTGAAAAGTGAAACCAATGCTGAAGTGCCTTAAACTTGTATTCTTTCTAACAGCCAGCAGGGGGCGACTCCTCTGGTTGCAAAAAAGAGGTCTGATTATATAGAAGTCTTTGAGAATATGAGCCTACTTCTCACTTGATTTATTACCTCAGTAAACATTGTAAACATGAGTTTATGGGCTCAATCACTAGTTTCAAGTCTTCTTCAATACAGCATGATGTTCCTTTAGTAAATTATGGTCCCATTTAGAGTCAAATAGACCATAAAGCAGGGGATGCTTTAGAGCGTGGCTACCTTATGATTGACAGGTCGCTACCACGGCGTTGTCCGGTCTGGGAGTAGTCCGTGTTTTCGTCTTACAAATTTTACAGCATGATGTTCATTTTCATGCTACCATTGTCACTTTACCTTTATTTACCTGTACATACTGTTTTACAAACCGTTACACCTCTGTGTATATATATATATACATATTTAATACTTCTCTATACACACTCGATCCTGTTGACACCTCTGTGTACATATATTACCTCTCATCATGCATATGCATACTATATAATGTTTACATTCAGTTTTCCCATCTGAAATACTGTCAGCAACAAAATTACAAATTTATATTTACATTAATATTTTATGTTTACTTATGTTTATATTTAACTGCACTATTTCATGCCTTAGATTATCATTTTTCTTTTACATTTATTTGCATGATTTCCCCTTTTTTTTACATATATATATATATATATATATATATATATATATTTTATGAGCGTTGTTGAACGAACCTGAGACCAAAGAATTTCTTGCCAATGACTGCTTTGCTGGAACTGACAAATAAACAACCTTGAACCTTCATTTAGTAAATAATGGTCCCATTTAGAGTCAAATAGACCATAAAGCAGAGGATGCTTTAGGGCATGGCTACCTTGTGATTGACAGGTCGCTACCACGGTGTTGTCTGGTCTGGGAGTTGTCCGTGTTTCATCATCTTACAACTTTAACCCTTTCACAGTGTGTTTTCAGCTCATGAAAGTTAATTATAACCTTATCGTTCGGTTATGCTTAGCTCCATCCTCTTGTGTCACTTCTGGTTGCAAAAAAACAAGAATGCGACGGCACAAATGCCGAACTCGAGGCTTCAAAACTGTAGTCCACAAACCAATGGGTGACATCACGGTCATACGTCCACTTCTTATATACAGTCTATGCTCCTGATGCTCTTTTTTTTCTTTGCCACTTCAGGCTGTCAGGCAACCCTCCTTTCTACGATGAAACCGACGACGACGATTATGAAAACCACGACAAGAACCTGTTCCGAAAGATCCTGGCAGGCGATTACGAGTTTGACTCTCCGTACTGGGATGAGATCTCAGATTCAGGTACTTTAAGGATAAAGCTAACACTCTGACAGCCTGCTGGGTAAACATTTCAGATTCAAAAGACTTTCTCCTTTCTTACCCGCAGAGTGGCCAAACACACATGTCATATTTATGTCCGTCAGGAGAACAAACCCTTTTTTTGTTGAGTTTCTTCTGTGTGATTTGTCTCTGACAGCTAAGAGTCTGGTTGCCCGTCTGATGGAGGTGGATCAAGACCAGAGACTGACAGCCCAGGAGGCTATAAACCATGAATGGTAGGCGGCAGAGCTTTGATATGTTGTGCAGACCCTTTAAACCAGAGCAGTGTGATCAGACTGTAGAGAACTGCAAGAGAGCAGACTTTCTTTCTTGTTTGATGTGTCGCTTAAAATCACAATGAGAAACTTCATTGTTCACTTTAAAAGGCTAATAACTGCGTCGCTTAATGAGTGCTCGGCATTTATTAGGCTGCAAGTTACCACGGCAACCATATTGATGCTTTAATCAACAGTAAATTAGCAGTGTGGCTCTAGAGATGGAAATATCTGGAATATCTGAAACAGTTATCAGATGGATTGGCACAAAATTCAGCAACAATAACAATGTATTCGACTGACTTTGGTGATTAAATTACTTTTACTCCAGTGCCACCAGCAGCTTGATATTTTCTGTTTATTATTGAAATGTCCTGACAAATATTGGATGGATTGCCATTAGATTTGGTGCAGACATTCATGACCACAGGGTCATTTGTAATAACTGAAATGATCATGAAAAATTATCCCTTGACTCTTTAATCCAACGTCATCATCAGGTCAAAATTTCACTTTGTCCAATATTTAGATTTATGACGAAAAAAGTGTTGTTGTTTTTTTTTTATCCCCAAAAAAAGTGTTTTCACATTGTCATTTGATTTGTCATTTTATTACACGGCTGTGTTGAATACTCAATTTGATTGGTCAATCACAACATTCTGGGGTCTGTAATTTCTTAAAGCAGACCGTTGCTATGTATAACAGACTGTTGCTATGTATAGCAGACCGTTGCTATGGGCGCAATTCTGATATCGGACTCTGGCAGACCGTTTTTGTGTCAAAATATTGATTTCTTAAGTAAATAGCTGTGTAATAAGCGGGATAATGTACAGCTAGCCGGTCATTGTTGTGAAATAAACCCCTTCAGGGCGATGAGAGACCCCTCCACTGTCGGGGTTTCTTTCACAACAATGACCGGCACGCTGCACATTATCCCTTACATAGAAAATAACTAATATGGCAGAGGAAAACCCTTTGTTCAACATTTTTCTTATACCTCATTGTGTATTATCTCTTGTATGCTTTAGTGGTCATTCAATTGCGACAGTTTGAAGATATTTAACTGAGGATCTTTGTGTTAAACAGTCATGTATTAATGATTTCTTCAATCACTTAGATGTATCTTACAGAGGCACCTCCAGCCAAGTATACAATATGAACACAAATCGATTGTCTCAGGGACAAAAACTGAGAGATAAAGGCCCAAGCTGAAAAATCAGAGTTAAACAGTTCTTGCAAAAATTTGCCAGTCAATAAAATGAACAACAGATTGAGTAATACAGTGTGCAGCAGCACAAAGATGGAAAGAGGGGAAGCATAAAGCTCTGTATTGTGAAGCTGTGTTTTTCTCCCGTTTCCTTCAACAGGATCTCCGGCGGTGCAGCTTCAGATAAGAACATCAAGGAAAATGTGTGCGCACAAATAGAGAAGAACTTTGCCAGAGCTAAATGGAAGGTAAGTCCTTTTATTTTCTCTGCCTGGAAGGTCTTCTTCACAATGTTCAACCGTGGTTGTACAATTCTTGAACAGGGAAGTGTGGTAATGCAGTTCACATCAGACCGGCACATACGGATACTTCGCAAAAAGTCGAGGCCACGCCCCCTTTTGGGGAAAAGAAAACCGAAGATCCCATAGACTTCAATGCAATTTGACGTATGTTTGGATTGTGATTTTAACAAATTTGTACGCATTCATCTCGTTATACAAACGTTTGTTTTATACACATGTGTAATAATTATTTTGCGATCTTGCCTCTTACCTTTCACGATATCTTAATAAATTAAGGTTCATTGATTCTGATTGGTCAATCATAGCGTTCTACGGTCTGTTATTTCTTTATAGCAGACCGTTGCTATGTATAACAGACCGTTGCTATGGGAGCAGTTCTGACGTCGGACTCTGGCGGACCATTTTTGTGTCCAATGATTGATTTCTTGAGTAAGTAGCCGTGTAATAAGCGGGATAATGTACAGGTAGCGGCTCATTTTTGTGAAATAAACCCTTTCAGGGCGATGCAAGACTGCTTCACCGGGGTCCATGGCATCGCCCTGTCAGGGTTTATTTCACAACAATAACCGGCTCGCTGTACATTATCTCTTATTTAAGACACGGCAGGGGAACAAATCGGAGATCAGCATTTTTGCACTTTTACACAGCAACTCTTCAGCATAGCGTTATTACTATAACCGTTTTGTTTAAAGACATGTTTCAACTTCTTCTGGTTACTCTGTTCCCGTCTATCAGTTAAGGCAGTCTGATGAGAGTCGATGTTTTCAGGTTACAGCAGCTATTTGAGTTCAGTTTCTTTTCCCTCCTCCTACAGAAAGCCGTGCGTGTCACCACCATCATGAAGAGACTGCGAGCACCTGAGAATAGTGACTCGAGGGCAGCCAGTCCCGCGGCCGGCGCCCCAGCAGCAGCAGGCGCCGCAGCTCCCCTGGCCGCTGCCGACCCTTCTGCAACATCATCCGCCGCGACATCCGAGGGAGCGCCCGCCGCCGTCACAGAGCTCCCTGCCGGAGCGGAGACAAGCCAACCGGCGCCAGAGGCCGGAGCCGGAGTCGGGGTGGCAGCCTCAGCCGGGGAGCCGCAGCAACCGAGCCCGGCGCCGCAGGAGGCCGAGCCCACATCGCGTTGTAACGGAGACGCTTCGGCTGTTCTCCATGCACCCGCAGAGGCCGGGGACGAGCAGGGTTAGACCCCCTCAACACCACCACCACCACCACCACCACCCCTCCCCATGTGACCTCTGCAGTCCCCACCAACTCCTGCACACTGTACATTAGCTGCTAGCATGGTGACACTGACTCTGCTTCTCTCTCACTCGCAGCATTAGCATCATCTCATGGAGGCTGTGTGCTACCTTTCCTGAGTGCTGCGTTGCATCGGCTTTCTTTCCACATGTATTGTGTCCTTTTTTCACTGACCCCTTCAGTGTTTTATGTGATTACACAGACCACGTCTATCTCCACACACTTGAGTTTTAGGGGCAGAAACAGATTTGCCGTCAAGCTGTGGCTTACAGCTAAAGTCTTCTTTCTTATCTCCTCTCAGCGAGAATACAGGAAGACATAATTGTGCTGAAAACGGCTTTGATTCCTTTTTAATGAGCCGACTTGGGAAACTTCTCTCTGCCAGTCTTGCAATTAAAATATTTGTTCTTAGAAACGGTAGAAAAGTTTTGCTTCTGAAATTTTGACCTTGTAACCGTGATACTCAGTAAGTGCTGGTCCTCCTCACACATGGAGAAGATCACATGTTCCCGCCACAGGGGAAATTATGGTTCTCTCTCGTATCTGTTCTCGTCTACACTAACTAGCTATTGTACGTTAAATCAGGGGTTCTCAAACTGTTTAGGGCCAGGGACCTCTTTCAGGGGAGAACATTTTCCAAGGACCCCCTCTTAATTGTAACACCGATAAAGCATAATGCGTACTACCATTTGTACTCTTAGATGCTAAACTATTTATATTCTAAAACTTTTCACCCTAAATACATCAGACATGTTTCATAGTGATCAACAGAAACACATTTCAATTTGAATCATGTTAAGATAAGATGAGATAATCCTTTAATTGTCCCACAGAGGGGAAATTTGTAATATTATTGATAGTTATTACCTCTTATATACCTTTTAAACAGAGGATGATGTCAGTCAAATTACATTTGACAGGATTTATAAGCTACATTTCAAGTAATTGATCTTAAAAGCTTTCAGAAAATGAACAGTAACAAGACTGGCATAGTCCTAATAAATCCAGATATTTAAACTTACAAGTCTAAAGGCCCAGAAACACCAACCCGACATCAGAGAACTAGCGCCGATGAAGGCCACCTGTTGCGTCGCCTCACGTTGCCTTTGTTTTGGCCGGCAAGTTGCACTCGAACACACCGCAAAGACTACAGCACTTAGCACGTACATTTTGCGCCTGCGTGAGATGAAATAACTCTCCACACCAGCAGGTGGCGATAGCCTGTATTCGTCATTCAAAAACCAGAAGACCGAGGAGGGTGGATATACAAGCCGTTGTTATGATACGTGCATGAAATAAAGCGCCGTTTGCCAACCACTCTCACTCACCACTTAGCTTCATTCCAGATGGCCACGTCGTTGTGAAAATATCCGTGTATTGGAACGATCAGATGAGATGAAGATGAAAATAATGAAGAGCTTTATGTGTTTTTCTTCTTGACTTTACTCGTTGGCTTTCTTTCCTCACTTCTGTTTATCTTCTCGTGCACTGATTCGTTTAAGCTGAACAGCCAATCAGAGGGATTTCTCTCGCCGACAGGTGGCAGCGCCGATTCGACATGCTGAACCAGACGAAAAACCGGGCAGACTAGAGCCGACAGCGCGAGACACACCAAAAAAACTAGACCGACAGACGCTCACCAACTGCCCGAAATTGTCCGACAGCCAACCGCCGGCTTGGTGTGTCAGGACCTTAAAACTGACTTTCAGTAAGTGCTTCAACTTAAAATTATAATAATCAGAGTTTTTATTAGCCCAAAGCTAACGTGGATGGAGTAATGGACACAATATGCTATATTATATCGGTGCAAATGGTCTCCATCTGTAGATATGCACTTTTTAATGATACAGCACAATTTTATCATTTATAGTAAGTTATTCCACGGACCCCCTGAGAGAGTGCCACCGACCCCTGATGGTCCCCGAACCCCACTTTGATAATCACTGCGTTAAACAATGCTGAGATTGGTGACTGGGAGTTATCATGCCCAGTTGTGTAGTTTGAACCAGGCAGCTTCACACACTCTCTCACACACACACACACACACAAACACAAACACAAACACTACGTTCCTTTGCTAACTTCCTGCTCAGGAAAGAACCTCATAGCTGTAAAGATTCTGTATATAGAGACCTTTGTAGAAGTAGCCAGAACAGCATGCATTCTCACTTTCTGCTGTTAATTTCACATTTGGTGGAAGAAAGACGCGCTGCCGCCAAACTCCCAGGCCACAGAACCCTCTCCTCCCGCCACAAGCCATGCCGAGGCTAATGTTCTTTTCAAAAGCACACTATACATTACGCCGTCTATCGCCACTGTTCATTTAGCACCCCTGCTGTCAGTGTAAGTTATATGAATAAATAACTGTCTTCATTACATAGCAGTTTCTATGCATTCAAATTAATTTGTAGCTTTTCTTTTTTAGAAACTTCATAAAACATCTTTATTCATCACCTTTTCGCTAGATTTAGTTTTCTTGTATCTACTTTGGTTTAATCATGTCCGACTCAAAATGCCACATATGTCTTAATATTTGGTTGTAATTGTAAAACAAAATGTGCATTAACTGACCACATGCGGCTTTTCAAGGGAAGACATCATTTAGACTTTGTGGTAACTATAGGGTCATCTTCACCAACTCAGCTTTGCTGACCTGTATTGTACTGAAAATAATGTACGAAGCATATGTTTCTGAACTTATTTATTTATATTTTTTATTGCCATATCTCTTTTTGTTGTTGTTTATTTTCATAGATTCTTCTCCTTATACTTGATGAACAGTAATAACAACCTTTCCTTTTCTTGTCTCTGGTCCCCTCGAGCATTAATAATGAGCTACAGAAGGAGTTCTCTGTAATCACTCTGGAGGAAATTGAGCAATATTCGAATGGCTGCAGAAACTGTGATTCCTTGTGTCCTTTCGATACAGTCCATGTACCTGTTAGTAGAAGTCTATAGTCCTCGCCAGCTGTTACTGAACTAACACGTGGTTGCTGTCAGATACTTGTGTGTGTGGGGGGGATGAATAAGACAATATTTGTTCTCACTCCCAACTCGTCAAAAATACAGACTCTTGGTGCGTCTGGTACCGACACACGAAGCACCCCTTAAGCATCTGTATGAGATGCGCCGGGCTTTCAACTAACCTTACCAACTAAACCCATCTGCTTCATTATTAGACGGTGAGAGCAACGTAGTATAAATAGCGACAAAGTCCGCTCTTAGGGAGGAGGTCGGGGTGGACGGTTGGGTCCAACAAACACCGACTCTCACCCAGGAGACCGCTGTTTGTTACCCGTGTGAAACCAAGTCAACGTTGACTAATTTTACCGTACTTTTGTTACGTAACTTACATGCTGTGAGCCGAAAACACGTTACTCGCTCCGGAGTTAACCCCCTTCACTCCGCTCAGCCGCTGGTAAACAAGACACAGGAAACCTCTGTTGGTCTTGAAGAGCTGCATCATGTATTTCTGCACAAACTGCAACTTTCACTGTAAATTCACCTAATATTCTCAAAGCTAAAATAACTTCTGCTCCGCTAGCTCACTTGTTCGCTCACACCCATTTTCTGCCGCTCTCTCTCTCTCTCGCTTCACCACTCACTTCCCACGTACTCCAAATGACCTACGCTATACTCTTACAACAGCTCTAGATCGGGCCATTCGTGTTTTCTTGTCGGCCACCGTAGTTCTCCTAAAGGCTTGGCACACGGGAGAGGTTGCAATCTGCAACCTCGCCATTAGATGCCGCCAGATGTTACGCACTGTCCCTTTAACTAACGTCACGTAGGCCTATGTAAGTAACATAAAGAGCATGCTTATTTTACGTACTTATTTTAACCCAAACCATGATCTTTTCTAACCTAACCAAGTACTTTTGTTGCCTAAACCTACCAAGTAAACCTACATTGGAAGTTTATTTTGAAAAGACACCGTATGCACGAGTGGAAACTGACACACCGTCTCTGACACGTCCAAAACCGACGCTATAGGGGTACCTATTTGACGATTTGGGAGTGAGAACGTGTTGGATTTTCTGCGCTAACACTCACTGAACCATGGGGGGGTTTCATCCCTGGTCACATAATGACAGCAGCCACATTGTCAATACGATTACTAGATGATATAATTAAAGTAAAATATGTTCTGGCTCGTGCACGGACACTTTGTCTGACTCCACCCAACCTGTTGTCAACTGTGAACACCTGTGGATTTATATGAAAAATGTGCATTTAGGAGCTTTGGAAAAAACTGATCGCATTTATAATCCGTAGAAGTTTGACTTCGTTGTCGCAGAGTCTTTTATTTATTTACATGTATCTCTTTTTAATTTGTGCTATGGTAGATTGGTAGACACGCCAATCATTCAGATTAGACCACTATATCATTTCTTACCTAGTTTAAGATGAATATTTTAGATTTTAACGAGAGGCTTAAACAGAAGAATATCAGAGATTTTTATGTGAATAGAGTATTTCATGTAGTCCGTTCTCTTTGTTTAGATGGCAAATAAATACTGTTTGAACACTGTTACACAGTTTAAAGCAATGCTTTTTTCCAATATCATCCCTCACTGTATTTAGTATTCCATGTCTGTTCATTTTCGCCACGCCACTTACAGGTGTATTTGTAGATGTGATGTTCGCCAGGACCAGTGGTCACCTGTAGGTCCTGTCTTGCATTTGTGAGCTCTGTACCGTACTCCTTTGACTGAGTTGATGACTTTGATGGTAATAAAATTCTAATTCATCTGTTTATTCATCCGTAATCATTTCTCTTTCTTAGCCAGTGGACAGCAGGTGGATAGCATCTTTCAAAAAATGATGTAAAAATCTGCAGGATTATTTTGAGAAAATGTGGGAAACAGCCTGCGTCATCGCACTTTGCTCCCCCCCCCTTAACCCGGAGGAGAGCATCTGTGTTACACGCTCTCAATTAGCGTGAGCTTAGCAGCCGTCCTGGTGGGGTGTGAACTCGAAAAGGATCCCAGCAGTGCCATTTGGTGACACTCTCCGAGATACTTGAATTGCATCTCGTTGGAATTATAATGCAGAGAGCTCACTCTCTAGTCCCTCTGGGGCGGGGAGGGGGTTTCAATAGGCTTCCTCTTGGGAGAGTTTCTCTTTTTCATGCCCATTGTACGACGGTATGCAGCCATCCATACGCTCACCGGGGCTCAGGGGGATCCTGACTCCGTCTCTGTGTGTGTCGGTGGATGACTTCATTAAGAACGGGAGGGTGGGAGAAGTGTCAGTGTTTCCTGTTTCTCTCAACCAGAGATGAAAGGCTACTGATCAGAGTCTGTCCTTGCCGGGAGGAGAAGAGATTTTTTACAAAATATCACATCCTCCCGGCAAAACCAACCTTATACATATTAACTAAACCAGTGATGATACTAAGTAAAGTACTGTACTTTTTTGAGGTACAGTACTTTATTTGAGTATTTCCATTATATGTAACTTTATACTTCTACTCCACTACATATCGGAGGCAAATATTGTACTTTTTACTCCACTACATTTATCTGACAGCTTTAGTTACTTTATAGATTTATGTTTTGGATTAATAATCTGAATCAACTAATACACTGATATATTATTGTAGATTGAGCTGTCCAGCAGTTAAGTAGCCACATCATACAATATTAATGTGATACAGTTATGCATCAATAATTATAATGCAATAATTAGGGCTGTCAAAGACGACGAAGAATTTGTTTTAATTTCTTTAACACATTAGAGCAACTTGCGATATTTAAGGCTCAGTTTTAAAGTTAGAGTGAAGAAACTGGTATCATATGAAACTAAAAAACCTAAAGAATCCGTTGGTACCAACCATGTCATAGTAGCTTGTCAGGAAGGAGGTTAAATAACGCTCCAAACTTACACTAAATTTTGGCGAGAAAAACCTGGCATGTCCATTTTCAAAGGGGTCCTTTGACCTCTGACCTCAAGATATCAAGATATGTGAATGAAAATGGGTTCTCTGGGTACCCACGAGTCTCCCCTTTACAGACATGCCCACTTTATGATAATCACATGCGGTTTTGGGGCAAGTCATAGTCAAGTCAGCACACTGACACACTGACAGCTGTTGTTGCCTGTTGGGCTGCAGTTTGCCATGTTATGATTTGAGCATATTTTTTATGTTAAATGCAGTACCTGTGAGGGTTTCTGGACAATTTTTGGTCATTGTTTTGTGTTGTTAATTTATTTCTAATAATAAATATATACACACATTTGCACAAAGCAGCATATTTTCCCACTCCCATGTTGATAAGAGTATTAAATACTTGACAAATCTCCTTTTAATAAGGTATATTCTGGATTAATTTGCAATTAATCGTGATTAATTATGGACAATCATGTGATTAATCGTGATTAATTATGGACAATCATGTGATTAATCGTGATTAAATATTTGAGTCGATTGACAGCCCTACCAATAATATGATATATATTATTCTGAAATGGGCCATTCTGCATAATGACTACTTTTACTTGTGATACTTTGAGTATATTTTGATTCTAACACTGTACTTTTACTCAAGTAATATTTTGAATGCAGGACTTTTACTAAACAGAGTATTTTACACGGTTGTATTACTATTTTTACTTAAGTAAAAGTTCTGAATACTTCTTCCACAACTGAACTAAACTAAAGTAGTTAGATCGTTGCTGCACATTGTGGACTGAGTTATTTAGAGCAATCGATACAGAAATACTCGAGTAACAGCAAACAAGATTAATCCACTTACACAACTCACTGGCCTTAACGCAGCTCTGCTTGTAATAAGTGTTTCCATACACTTCTATTGATGTTTCCATCTTTAAGGCATCTGATGCAAACTGATGACAATATTCCAGGAGAGGTATTCTGATAGTGATGGATGGATGTGGTGTGTAGCATGGATTTATTGACATAAAGAGGTTAAAAAACAATCAATCACAACAACTCACCTCATCAGTTTACTGCCTCAGCTTTCTGCACGCCGCTCGCTGACGTCCTGCAGAAAACACACTGATGCCGATAATGTTGCAGTTTCTTCAGTAATTAACTGTAATCAATGTCGACGTCAGCGTCCGTGTGGAGCAGAGCTTCACTGATATTGAAACATGTCAGAAAAAATATTCAAAAGCATCAATAGCAAAAATCAACCTACAGTAATTAAGTTTTGTATTATGAGACAGATTGGTTAGATGAGGTTTTTATAAGGTCAGTGACAGAAGACATAATATGCTTCAATATGCTGTCAGGATGCTGGAAAACAGATGTTACATATATAGTGTGGTAATTATAGTGTAAACTGTGGTAATGATACGTTTCCCAAAACCAATTACCTGCACAATTTAATCAAAAAACAACAGAACATATTATTAGTATTTGATAGCTGACTTTATATGAGTGGAAATGCTCTAATGTAAAACCACTAGTTAAATAACTAATTACAATTACTCAAGTACAGTAATGTTAAGTACACTTTTGAGGTACGTTGATGTACTATAGCATATCCATTTTATGCAATTTTATACTTCTACTCCACTACAGTTCAGAGAGAAATACTGTACTTTGTACTAGTTAATTACAGATTACTTTTTAGATTAAGATATTGCTTTATAAAAGAAACATATAATATAAAAAACGAAGCATCGTGATGAAATCAGTGTCAACCTTTTTGGCTTGTGGCCACTTGTTGTATTTCAGAGTTCAGAGTCTCTCTGTCTCAGAGTTGTTAGCAGCTCCACCAATGAGACATTTCCCCTCTAAGCTTCTCAGATGGTTTCTCTTATATAACCGTCTGAGGCCCAAAGAGGTAAAATTGTTATCATAATAATTATTATTATAAGATTACATCTTCATGACCCATAAATTTATCTTGTGACCCATCGTTGGGAACCGCTGGACTAGTTAAAAGTAGCTAAGACTAGCTCCACCTCAACCAGCTACAACAGTTAAATGCTACTAACACATTGTTGCATCAGTATTGATCCAATTAATCACTAATCTAATCAGTCACAAGAGTACTTCTACTTTAACACTCTGAGACCCGTGATCCCGACCAACTTTACTGTCTTTCAGCGGCTGTAGCAGGTTTAAATTTAAAGGTAGACTGAAGGTATATATCATATGAAACTAGAAAACCTAAGGAATCCATTGATGCCAACCATGTCATGCTAGCTTGTCGGGAAGGAGGCTCCAATGTTAGGCTAAATTTTGTTGAGGAAAATCTGGCATTTTCAAAGGGGTCCCTTGACCTCTGACCTCAAGATATGTGAATGAAAATGGGTTCTCTGGGTACCCACAAGTCTCCCCTTTACAGACATGCCCACTTTATGACAATCACATGCAGTTTGGGGCAAATTCCATGCAATTTTATGCATGCAGTATAAATGTTTTACTTTCGCCTATCCTAAAATGATATGTTTGAATATTTCTGCATACTGGGGTCCCTAAACAGTTTTAGAATTGCATAAACTGGGTATCACTGTGAAGCTGAGACTCTTGTGGATCAAATGAGCCCAACTGTATTCATGTGTGATGATGTTAGTCCCCATAGTAGCCATTTCATTGTAGTGAGACCATTTTTTTAAATTTGACAAAACCGTATAAAATGACCTGTGGTGACTTCTAGGATAATCACAGCCTCATGAAACATTTTGATTATTTTTTGATCAATTCTCGAAAGGTAAATAACGGTTACATTTATCATGAAATCTGTGTAACAAATGGTATCAACCCCAAAACTGCTACAACAACTTATGAGACATACAGTAAGCGAGCATGGGAATAGCCATCATATACTTCCATCATAGTGTTTTAAGCCCTGATACACTTTCACAATTTATTTTAATGAATGAATGAATGAATTAATGAATGAATTAACTAATTAACTAATTATGATCTATGTGATGATGATGATGATGTGTTTCATATGTGTTCAGATGATTTCAAAACAGCCCTCTATAGAGCCAACTTGTGGTGCAGTTATAGCAAATCAAGATTGAAAATGCGTCAGGTGGCATTTAATGATGCAGTCAACATCTTACTCAATCTCCCAGATGGTGTGACACGAGGTATTCCTCTTGTTTTTGAAAGCATTGGAACAAATGTCTCTATGTCTTTTAATCACTGTGGACCTGCAATGTTCTTGTCCTTGTACTGTATTGTATTGAATTTATTATTAATATTATTTTATTGGATATGGACCTATGTGTCTGAAATAAAGATTAATTGAATTGTATATGAACAGTACAGTAGACACTGTTGCATCCTGCCATCTGCTGGTTGACAGCGTCTAATGCAGCTGTAAGCAGCTGACTCCTGTTGTGGCTGCATAGAAGCAACAGAGAGCAGTGTTGCTCCCTCTTTGCTCTGCTTTACTGTCGGAGGTGACAATGGCTATTCCACACTTTCCCCAGACTCTCATCTGCATATGGTTACTTAGTGCATGAGAGAGTCTGACAAATATGAGAACTGGGAGTTCCTCAATAAAACAGCCCGTCACTTTAAACTCTATAACCCTGTTTGTGACAAGTCCCAGGTTGAAGCATTAAATTAATGTCAGCTCATCATGTGCTCAGTGCAGTGAGTTTAGCATTTAACAGATGCCAAGTCTGTAGAGGGGTGCCTGTGAACCAGTTTCATGGCACGCCAAACTTCTGCCTCCTAACTTTTCTGCTCCAACAATGCAGTAAGTGTCCGAGAGCCCTGACTGTGAGAGAGACAAAGCAGATAACCGCAGAATGCCACGACTGCCTCCGAGCCACCGAGCGGCAGATCGGACTCGACGATAAGAGGGGGGCGTCCGAAAAGTCGATTGAATGATGTTAATGATGCCATTGCTTTATGTCATGTGATATATGCCACTGTGGAGATAATGCCCCACAGAATGGTGCACAGAAATGTCTGATCAGATTCGGTCGGGTCAAACTTTGTTGTGGGTAGTTTTGAATTTCCAAAATGTGGATCAGCCTCTTGGTTTTCAGCCAGTTTCTGATTCAGAGGCGACTCGATTTGAAGTGATGTGGTGATGATGCAGACATCATTATCCAGAGTCAGCCTCTCCCCCCGCAGTGATTGTTAAAATGATGTCTTCTATTCAGGACTGTCCCACCCTGACTCCCCTCGTCTGCTCTGCTGCTCCTTGTCAGGGATCAGATAAGCGAAGGGAACAGAGCTCCGTCTATGGGGAGGAATGAGAAAGGGGACAACAGAGCTCAGATGTCGTCTGATGCCGGGAATGCCCTGTGATGGTTTTCCAAACCACCTGACCTTTGTCTGCCTCGTCCTGAAACAAACCCATGCTAGACTTGTTCTCATCTCCGCTCTTTACAATATGTCATTGGGGCTAAACTGATAAAAGGGGATAACCTTTGTGATGTAAACATTACATGAAGAGCAAACTCAGATCCCCAAACGAGGATCTACATGTTGTCCACGTAGTGCACTTATTTGTGAAGTCACAGTCAAATACAAGAGAAGAAAATATCCAAACGAGGAACATCTGCACTCTGATCTGTTTTTATTCATAATTTATGTGAGCAGAAAACAAGAATGCAACATGTTTTGCATCACTGCTTCTTCTTGGTTTGGTCATTATGTTTTAACTTAACATGAATTATGAAGAGTTGGTCTGAGAGTTCAGCAAACATGAATTCCTTGTTACTTATTCATATCCCAGTGTGTTGTTGCATCTTATACTGGCCAAATATTTATGCACGAAGGTGCCATGTGTAGCATTTCAGCATCAGTGCATTATATTACATTACTGTAGACCAGTAGTGGAGACATCCATCTTTATATATAGTCTATGGTTCATACCCTTGTGTCTTCATTTCCCTTTTACATCCCTTACCATCCCTTGGCAACGCTGCGGGTCCCGAAACCTTTTCTGCAGAGCCCCCCTTTTGTAGATACAAAAATATTTTCAAGCCGCCCTCCCAGGCCAGTGCAGAACCATGCATCATTAATATTTAGCCTTAGCCTTGAGGTCCCGTTTCTCCCAGGTTGGGAACCACTGCCCTAATACAACACTGATCAAAAGTGTGCACCATATACCCATTGGTTCGGTTCATTGCATCTCGCCATCTTTGTGATGGCAAGACTTTGAGTGTGACCATTTAAACACCCTGGCCTTGACATTCCTGATGACCAACCACTAGTTGGGGAACCACCCTTTAACAGTGCTGTGCTCTTCCCTACTGGCCTTTTTCCCTCCTCTTTCTCTCTTCCTCTCTGCCACTTTGCTCCTGACCCAGATTATTGTGGGAGATTGTGAGTCACTCTTGGGCCGTTCAGGGGTCAACTCTGCCATCAAGGCTTTTATGAGGTGTAGAAACCCTGATGGGATTGACTGAAACACACTATACTCTGACCTGACAACAGCCTGTTTCCCTCGGGTGCTGTGAGCCAGGCCGGCCTTCACGTGTACTCCAAACACACATTCCTTGTGATTCATTTCGGGATGGAAACACCGCTGCTGACTCAGCCGTATATTAGTCAGCTGTGTTGTCTTCATCCCAGAATGAACTGTTAAATAAAATCAAATTCATTTTTTAATAATCATTAGTGGGCCTTGAGTCACAAAATGTTGAGAACCCATGAACTCTTGATAGTCTCAAATTTTCCTGAAATTCATGAAATATTGGTTATTAGATGAACATAAAATAACAATGTAGGCCATTGGCTGTGGTAGGAGTTTCTCCACTCAGGAAGTAGCATTAACGCAGTAGCATACATTTTCAGTCACAAAAAAGGTTTGCAGTCACACATCTATATGTTTGAAAATGTTCCCACAGAACTCAATTGTATGTGTGAATCTCAAGTTAACAGCTACGAATCAAATCTACAAGTACAAATCATATGTACATACATATCACATGTATATACAGTCTATAAGTACAAGTATTATTTACCCAATTTTGACAGTTCCTCCTGAATAGCCAATGGGGATGCTCAAATTACTTAACTATCCAATTAGGAATAGCCTACTCCTAGAGAGGGGTAATACATTTCTTAATAAACACAGGATTAGTAGAATGTAGTTTAATTTAATTTAATTCAATTTATTTTATTATTTTTTTTACAGACTAGTACAGGTGTCCAGAGAGGTATGCACCTAAAATCTGGTTTAGTTTATTTATTTATTATTATTATTATTATTATTATTATTTTTATTTTTTTTACAGACTAGTACAGGTGACGGTATGCACTTAAAAGCTGGTTTAGTTTATTTATTTCTAATTTAATTTATTTTAATTTAATTTAATTTAATTTAATTTAATTTAATTTAATTTAATTGTGTTGTATTGTATTTTGTTTATTGTATTTATTTATTTTACAGACTAAGGTAAATTAGAACTTACTCCGGTCCGATAGGGGGAGGTATGCACCTAACTGGTAGCTGGTGTTGCAATCCGCCAAAAAACACCAAGAAGAAGCAGAAGACGCAGTATAAGTACTCTGGTTCGGTCCGTTGTTCTGGTTCGGTCGGTTCGGTCTTCTCACCAGTTAACAGTTTATTACTGTTTGCTTCATCAAAGACACATTTCTCTATTTTTCACGATGCCTGTAAGATTTACCACGGATGAATATCAATGATGTACACAGAACTATCGATATACTTTCATCTGCAGCCGCCAGAGAACCAAAACAGTTCAAGTTGAACACCTGAAGAGGTGAGTCATTAGTGCTAGCTAAGGGCTAATGTTGCTAGCTACCGCAGCTAACGCTAACTTTGTTTTGTTTTTTTTATTTCAACATACTATAACCTTTTTTTAAAAAAAAATTAAACGTACTATACAATTATTTTATTTGACAAATTATATGACTTTTTGACATACTAAACTAAGACTTTAAAAAAACAAAAAAATCAACATTATACTATAACTATATCTACTTTACGTATATAGTATATATATGAATGTATGTTTTGTCTTGTATGCTTTCTTTTATTTCTATGTACCCTCCTGTAAATCTGAAATAAAGTTTGAATGTACTATTAAAATGGAATTTGTATGTCTTTTTTTCCCTATGAAAATGTTTGACATACTAAACTATGACTTTTTTCCATAAAAATGTTCGTGTATGCTTTCTTTTATTTGCTTGTATTTCTATGTACCCTCCTGTGAGTCTGAAATAAAGTTTGAATGTACTATTAAAATGGAATTTGTATTACTTTTTTTCCATGACATTTTTCAACATACTATACTATGATTTTTTTTTTAATTAAAATTTTCGACAATATGACTTTTTCCATGAAAATGTTTGACATACTATACCATGACTTTTTTTAAATTACATTTTTTGAAATACTATACTATGACATTTTTTTCCATTAAATTCTTCAACATTCTATACTATGACTTTTTTCCATGAAATTTTTCGACATACTATGCTATGACTTCTTTTCCATGAAAATTTTTGACATACTATAACTTTGACTTTTTTTTTCATAAAACTTTTCGACATACTATACTATTACTTTTTCATGAAGATTTTCGACATACTATACTATGACTTCTTTTCCATGAAAATTTTTGACATACTATGACTTTTTTTTCCCATGAAATTGTTCCACATACTATACTATGACATTTTTTCCATGAAATTTTTTGACATACTATACTATGACTTTTTTTCATGAAAAATTTCGAAATACTATACAATTACTTTTTAAATGCCATTTTTGAACCGACTATACTATGACTTTTTTTCATGAAAATTTTTGACATACTATACTTTGACTTTTTTTTCCATGAAATTTTTCAACATACATTTTTCAGATCTTTTTTTTCAGACTTTTTTTCAGACTTTTTTTTCAGACTTTTTTTTCAGATCTTTTTTTCAGATCTTTTTTTTCAAATCTTTTTTTCAGATCTTTTTTTCAGACATTTTTCAGACATTTTTCAGATTTTTTTCAGACATTTTTCTCAGACATTTTTCAGACTTTTTTTCAGATCTTTTTTTTCGGACATTTTTTTCAGATCTTTTTTCAGATCTTTTTTTCAGATCTTTTTTTCAGACTTTTTTTCAGACTTGTTTTTCAGATCTTTTTTTTCGGGCATTTTTTTATATCTTTTTTTTCAGACTTTTTTTTCGGGCATTTTTTCAGATCTTTTTTCCAGATTTTTTTTTTCAGACTTTTTTCAGATTTTTTTTTCAGATCTTTTTTTCGAACATTTTTTTATATCTTTTTTTTCAGACTTGTTTTTCAGATCTTTTTTTCAGATCATTTTTTCAGATCTTTTTTGTTAGACTTTTTTTCAGATCTTTTTTTTCAGATCTTTTTTTCAGACTTTTTTTTCAGACATTTTTCAGATCTTTTTTTCAGATCTTTTTTTTAGATCATTTTTTCAGATCTTTTTTTTCAGATTTTTTTTTCAGACTTTTTTTTTTAAAGACATTTTCAGATCTTTTTTTTCAGACTTTTTCAGATCTTTTTTGTTAGACTTTTTTTCAGACATTTTTCAGATCTTTTTTTTCAGATCTTTTTTTCAGATCTTTTTTTTCAGATCTTTTTTTCAGATCTTTTTTTTCAGATCTTTTTTTCAGACTTTTTTTTTTTAAAGACATTTTCAGATCTTTTTTTCAGAACTTTTTTTGTCCGACATTTTTCAGATCTTTTTTTCAGACGTTTTTTTAAAGACATTTTTCAGATCTTTTTTTTCAGACTTTTTTCAGATCTTTTTTTTAGACTTTTTTT
>CAKAOI010048250.1:0-10273 GCA_916701655.1 Sebastiscus albofasciatus
TCTGCCCCCTGGTGGCCACAGTGCGTAACTACTTGTCTCTTTTAAATGTTTTATTTTGAAAGTATCAATCGGAAGTACTACTACGTTATGTTGCGTGTGTCTTTACTAGTAGCGCTGTTCCTCACTGTGGCCGCTAGAGGGCAGACACACTCACAGCTTGCACTAGTAGAGGGTAATTAGTAGATACGAACACATTTGTTCTTAAAAGTTTCTCTAATCCAGAGAGGGAAATGCTGTAAGGTTTGTTGAACCTGCAGCGTTTGTCTTTGTCTTTTATCAGTCTTGTTAGTGTATTCTCCTCTCCTCTCCAGTCCAGCAGGCGGCGGTAATGTTCTTATAGAGATGGCCGCCAGCCGCCTGCATGCTAAAGAAGAAGAAGAAGAAGCACCGGAACAAGAAGCAGCAGCACCGGAAGCTGTCATCTGGTCGCTGTCTCTCTCCACTGAAACATCTCCGGTGGAGCTGGTAAGATAATATCTGAATCTTCTCTAATGTTACGGGTTTTTTTGTGACTACATTTAGCTGTTACGGTTTAGCTATATGCTAGATGTACTAAACTGCGGAAGCTGCTTGTAAAAGCTGGATTTTTAAACATATAAAACAGTTTTTGGTGGATACAGTTCATGCCGAATTTAACACCGTTATCTACACGTGGCTACGACCTAAAGCATGTGTTCACTGGGTCACTTACAGGACACGTGTTGTCTGGTGCTGGTTAAACTGATAGATTTCTGAATGGGGTTTGGTTGTCGACCGTTACTACCGTTTCCTCACAGGATTCATCATCCTGCACTATGGGCCTAACTCCACGTGGTCAGCTAACCAGCTTGTATTAGCATGGTAGCTAACAGTGTGATGCAGAGTCATGAGTTACAACTAGACAGTAATCACAAGATAGATAGATGGTAACTTTATTGATCCAGAGGGAAATTCAGGTTTCCAGCATCACAGTTCCATAGTGCAAAACATGTTAGTAAAAAGGCAGTAAAAAAGTTAGTAGTGCAAAGAACAAAGTATAAAAAATATAACAGATATAAAAATACAAGGAGATGAAGAAACCTGTTAAAACTGAATATAGTGCAGGATAACAGCTGTAATACAGGACTATTAAAAAACAGTGAATATAGTGCAGATCAGACTGTTAAAAATGAATATAGTGCAGGATAACGCCAGTAGCTTAGTCTATGAAAGTGCACTGTGTGCATTATCTGATAATAGATAAGATAAGTAGCAGCACAACATGAATGATATAAATGGTATGTTATTAACACAGTTTATGGATCTAGTTGTCTCTCTCCCCTGATGACGTGCACTGGGCTCTGAGTCTGTATGAAGATAAACGTGCATCTTTGGCCCTGACAAGCCAGACTTTCTGAGGAGAAAATAAACAAATAGTGGTCAAAAGTGAGAATTATAACAACACACTGACTGTTGCTTTTGTGTTTTTTCAGGTTTTAAAGGAAGTGAAGTCATCTTCTCATCCACTGGACTTGAAAAGGTTTGTTTCATAACGCTGCATCTCTTTCCTTTAAAAGCAGACACTGTGTGAATGGTGATCTCTTGTGATGTTTAGCACTGGGCTCAGAAATTAATGATGACAGAAGTGCAGCTCTGCCCCTGACAAGGCAGACTCTGAGGAGATTGCTAAAACATTATTTATTTATTTTTTTCAAACCTTGTAAGATAATTATTGTATGTATGATTATTTGGCTGCTTATGTTGGTCAAAGCTTATGGTCATGAGAACCTAGTATCACGTGCTTTTGTCCTTTTCAGGTCCCTTTCATCAAGTGGAACCACTTCTAGACTTGGGTATGTATTGATGAACATTTATGATATACATTCTTTCTTAATAGACTAAGGTGTAGTTATGAACTGGAGAGCAATGAATACTCATGATTTAACACTCCTGACTATCATGACCTCCAAGAGTAAAATTAAACATAATGGCATACTAGCACTTCCGTTGAGGACAAAACTATATAATTAGCGCCCTATCCAGGATTCCATGACTATTGTTGTATACTAAATGTACAGTTAAATGCATCGATAAGGGATGTTAAGTAGCGTAATGTTGTGAATCTAGAATACACGTGTACATATCAGCTACTGCAACCAGTGCTTTTGTTATGTACATTCATTCCTGCAATTTGTAAATTCAAACTTCAGTGTGGATCTAGTTGTCTCTCTCCCCTGATGACTTGCACTGGGCTCTGAGTCTGTATGAAGATAAACGTGCATCTTTGGCCCTGACAAGCCAGAGTTTCTGAGGAGAAAATAAACTAATGATGGTCAAAAGTGAGAATTATAACAACACACTAACTGTTGCTTTTGTGTTTTTCAGGTGTTGAAGGAAGTGAAGCTGCTCATCCACTGGACTTGAAAAGGTTTGTTTCATAACGCTGCATCTCTTGGCCTTTAAAAGCAGACACTGTGTGAATGGTGATCTCTTGTGATGTTTAGCACTGGGCTCAGAAATTAATGATGACAGAAGTGCAGCTCTGCCCCTGACAAGGCAGACTCTGAGGAGATTGCTAAAAAAAAATGTTTTAACCTTGTAAGATTCTGATTATTAACTGTGGTTTTCCTGCTGTTTCAGGTACGGATCCTCCTGCAGACATCTGCTTTATAACCATGTTATGTCTTTTTGATTTTTTGATTTTAAATGTTAACTTTTTCAGAAGCTTATTATTGTCCTGTATTTGCTCTGATTAATCAAATAAAACAGTATTTAAATTAATTTTGTGTCTTTTTGTTTTTCTACAAATACTATACCAGAATAAGGCACCGCACATTATTGAAATGACCTTTCCATTGTTGGGTTTGACACTGACATGATTCAACTGTGGCATTTATAAATGTGTTGCTTTGATTATATTGTAGACAGACCCTAAGCAGTGAGAACCTGATGATGAAATGTTTTGATAAAGTGTAAATCAAAAGACAAAACCCAAACTCGTAAATGTGAGGGACGTTAAAATATTTTTCAGATTACTGAATACTTTAATAATTACAGGATACAGTACAGATGTGGAAACGAGGTAATGGTGTTATTGCAGTGAAATTAGTTGCATCATTATAAAATTATATACTTTATTTTAAAAGTTAGAACTTTGTAAATTGTATAATGACATGCACAATATTTGATATTGTGTACATTATTATTGTTAATTATTAAACTTGGGCTAAGTCTGGATAGAAAGCTGTATTTTTATAGCTGTAGAATAGTTCTGATGTTAGAAACAACCTTTTTATGTACAGTCAGATCATAAATGAGTATGGAGCTGAATACATAAACTTTAACTCAAACGTAGAAATGGTACTGTGTTTTATCTGACGATATACAGTATAAAGAACACTAGCAAACTATTCCCCCTTTCAGGTGTGTCTACTATGCAAATCAATCATTTTATATTAACGTTTATATTTTAGATAAAGTTTTGTTCCCTACAACGTGAACGTTTCGTGCATAGATTGGCTCCGTTTCATAACATAGCTATTGTAACAGGAGCCTGTTGGTTCATTGTATATACCATGTAATTATTTAATATTTACCGTATACAATGTACTTTGCGGGTTGTAATCTTGAGCATTATTACAGCAACACTTTAAGCCATTTAAAAAAAATATAACAAGTAAGGGATAATGTACAGCGAGCCAGTCGATGTGAAATAAACCCCGATGGGGTGATGCGATTAATACACTAACTGGAATACTGCTGTCGGGTCTTAATTTGGCCTGAAGTGGTTTATTTCACAACAATGACCTGCTAGCTGTACATTATCCCGCTTACTACACAGCTACTTACTTAAGAAATCAATCATTTGACACAAAAACAGTCAACCAGAGTCCGACATCAGAACTATGCCCATAGCAACGGTCTGTTATAAAGAAATAACAGACCGTAGAACGCTGTGAATCGAGTATTCAACAAAGCTGTGTAATAATAGATCTTTAATCACCTCTATAATCCATGTGACCTCACTCCGTGTTATTTAAAACGGTACTAGTATACCATACCCAAATTTGCATGACAACTTGAGAACTCTTTGCTGGGCTGATGACAAATGTGGGACCTGAGTGAAGTGAGTCATTGAGTTGAAGAGCTTCAGAAACCATTGTCTCGCTCCACAGGTTGATATCAGTGTGTGTGTTCAGAAGGAAATGAAACATGTTTTCATTCAAGAAATCACAAAACATAAATTAGAACTTTGTTTCTGTATCTTTATTATAATTCTAACAATTTATTATCTCTTAAAACATTTGAAATTCATATATGTTTATATGAATGTGTGTATATGCATATCACATATACATATATATTCTGTAAGTTACCTTTCATCAGTTCATATTCTCATTTTTTAAAAGATCTCTTAAAGGAAAAGAAATGCTTTCTATAGAGTCGGACCGATTCCCTCGGATCTTACGTGTTCTCCTGACAGTAACGACGAGCCACCGCTCTCGATTATAACTTTAAAATGCAAAGAAAGGGTTAAAATGATTATTTCTCACCAGTCGCTTAACATGAACATCATTGTATCATTAAGAGATGTTTTCAAAATGTCTTATCCAAAGTTCTTAATTGGCCCTTTTTACACTAGCAAACGTTTCAGAGACGTGATAGAAACAAGTAGGATCTGGCTGTGAAATGAGTTCGGACAGGAAGTCACATTCTGCTCGTTCATCCTTTCAGAAACACGGCCCTTTTTGGCTGAAAAATTACTTCAACACCTTTTAAAGGGAAATGTGAAAAGCCACAGTTGTTAATGGTAATAGGGCCATTGCATAATATGCTGGTAATAAACAATGAGCTGTGAGCATACTGGCACAAGTCAGCGGCTGCGGAAGATGCTTTGTACAAACAAGAAGATGCAAATGATGAGCGAAAACAGACTGGAGCTCTTACTACTGTCAGGGCGTTAACAGTGGAAGGGGGCAGATGTAGAGAACAGGTCGAACTGTATAGAAAGCAGAACAGTTAAATAAATACATGGTACCTTTTCATGTTAAACATTATTTGGAAGACAGAGATTCTTTAGAACTTTTGATACTTTTTTTTTTTTTTTTTTACATCTTAAACCATAATTAGATGACCATTGTTTTCATCGTCCTTATTGCTATTTCCCCTTGCATTCAAATATAATCTCTCCTTGACAACCAGCACAAAGCAATTACAGAGACAAATCCACCTCGATGACCTTTGCTCATTCACATGCCTGTGTGTGTAAGTGCACATGATCTATGAAAACTCATTTTGTCTTTTTGCAAAAACAGACTGAGGATAGCAGGGCGAGAGTCAAACTCCCCATCTGTGCCCCCCCACCCGATGTAAAAACGCACGTTTGATATGTGTTCGAGGACTCAAAAGCAGCAGGAGAGGTGAAGTGTTGTTCAAGGTAGAGAGGTCATGAGAGAGCCCTTATATTTGATCTCAGCAACAGTGAGAAAAGCAGGACTAAGGTTAGAATGGGATGTAAATGTGCAGTGGAAGGAGTTCAGTGCAGACATGGAAAAAGAATGACATTTGTGTATGTGATCAATCAAAAGGGGGTCGCTGTTATCCAGAATTGAACAAATAAATTTAAAGTACTGCTTAAATAAAGTAATACATCATTCTCACTTATGTCAAACGTGGGCATCCCCAGAGTAACAACTGCTACACTTATAGTACCTGCATATTATTAAGTGACAACTAACTTTTTAAAAGAGTGAGGAAATCATATTTTGAGGCCATAAACGTCAACATGTCATTTGAATTAAAGCTTCACAGTCTGACAAAAGCAAAATCAGTAAGGTTAAAGGAACAGGAAGTGTTTCTGAAATGTGCTTCACATTAAGTTGCAATGCTTCTTGTCACATAGAAGCAATGTTAAGGGTACCGTGCACTAAATAATATGCATCTTTCAATTCAAAAATACCTATATATACACATATCTATATTTATATATATATACTGTATAATCAACACAATTATCTTTATCACACAGTCAGAACTGCACAAGAGCGCCATATCAGCCACCACAAAGGCAGTAAGCAGGAACTCTCAGCAGCCGTAATAACAGTAAGGACGATGAAAGTAATGATAAATAGTAACAATAAATCTCTTCATATCAATTCCAGTATTCCCATTTTAAAGTTTAAAAATTGTAAGAACAATCATAGTATTAAAACTCGATATAAGCGTTTCTCTCAGATCCCCTCGGCCGGGTGGCGGCTCGTTTCCTCCTGGATTTTGTCGAGAGAGAGGGGGCCACTCCTGGAAGGAGCAGGGGGGATTGGGTGGGAAAGAGCAAGAAAATGGCAGTTTTTCCTCTTCCCCTCCCCTCTCCTTTCCAGTCTCCCTCGGACGGAAGGTCTGAATGGTTGTACAACAGTTGCCTCGACGCTGAGGAAGTCTTTCTCTGTAAATCAAATCCTCTGGGGGGGATTTTTCATTTCACATTGTCACGTATCCCGTCTAACAGTTGAAAGCACAGTCTGTCTCCTTTTTGTATATCTTGGATCCAAACATATAGTGTGTCTATATATAAGGTGTCCCATAAACTCTAACACAATCACTTGCAAGTGCTTGTGTGTATGTGTGTCTACATGTTGGTGTATGCATGCAGGCATGTATAGTAGTAACTCGGGTGCCTGTGTGTGTGTGTGTATCAGTGTGATTCTTTTTTTTATTATTATTTTGTTGGTCTGGGCACTTATTTTTGCTACAAATTTGTGATACAGTGACCAGTCTGTATATATGTCATTATAAGACTTAAGATGATAAAGAGCTATAGAGAAACACATAAGATCCTGATCACAGGACCTGCAGTGAGGACAGAGCCCTACCAGTGGTGAGGTAAAAACGAGACGTAACCAATCAAAGTCGAAAACACAGCCGGGGCCGCCTCGGTTAAAACCAAGAAACGCGAGTTATCCGACTGTGCCCTCGTCACCTCTAAAAGACGTGGAAGCTGTCATGATATACTGCCCTGCGTCGTCCTACGTTCACCATGCAGACGGACAAGGCCTCACACCTGCAGACATTCACCCCCATTCACCCTCAAATATTAATTCTCAATGATATTCAGACACATTTTTAAAACTAACATCCACTCACACGGGAAGGGGTTGTCGTTGATTGCACTCTAAATATTCTAGGTGGGTTCCACTCTTAAACCTGAACAGATTTAACCCGCCGGCTGAGGGGTAAGAGGACTATTCAACAAGATGGTTGCACGATGAATGGCACCTTCTAGCTCGCCAACAACACAACCTGCTCAATTTTGTTTTTTGAAAATCGAACTGGCTTTTGATTGTTCCTCTCAAGTATTTGGTTCGGTTTCATCGCCGTTCTTCACTCGTAATATATCTGCTGCAGCCATAGTGTCTTTGTATGCGTTTTAGATGGCGGTGTGTTTGTGTTACTTGTTGTTGATTGGTGTGACCGTGCATGCATGTGGGAGTGTACTTGTGTGTAAATCAGCCTGCCACAACTGGTGAGCGCCAGCCGGTGTCTTTATGGATCGTCAGCCCTTTTTCCATCCCTGCGTTTCCATCTCCCTTTGGGACTAGACTCCCTCTTTCTGTCGCTCTCTGTGTGAAATCTGTTCCCCCCTCATTTGTTGTGTGAATCCACCATGGATAGCAGCAGTTGTGTTTTCCTCCCTCATTGACTCCAACCCCTCCTTTCTCTCTCTCTCTCTCTTTCTTTCTCTCTCTCTCTTCCTCTGCTTTTGCAACCTCAGCTCCGACTCCCGTCGTCCCTCCTCCTCTCAGTCTGTCCATCCCGAGGTGAGAGAACAGAAATGGGAAATGGGCTGCTGGACAGCCTGAGGACAGAAGAACAGAAATAGGACACAAGTGGTGTTTTTTTGTGAAATGATGATGAATGGTGTTTGTTGTTTTGTAGCACAGTGGTGAGTTGTTCTCTTGTGTGACTCATACATTTTAAAATGGAGACAAGTATTTGTTCATTAGGAGAGTATGGTGGCTCTTGTGCTTTGGACTCGCTACATGACTGATTAGAAAACATTGGTCATCACACACTTGATGACTGACAACAGCTGGGTTCATTTCTTCAGCTGCATTGCAATATTATACGTGCCTGTATAATTTATCTTGAAGTTTTCTCCCTTTCTATGGAGGCATGCTTTGTCCCCTACAGTGTTGTCCATCTCTGCTCTGATTGGTCCAGATTGATAGTAGATTGACCCTCAATCATGCAGATCTCATCCACCTGAGTGATGGATGTATTTGTGTTTATATATTGCTTGTTCTGCTTTGTGATGGTGATTTGACAATGCCTGACGAAGATCTCTGATCTATCGAAACGTTGCTCTTTTTAATTAAAGCTGAGCTAGTACTAGTACAGTGTGCGGATCTTTAGTCTGATTTTTACCATCAGCTGCATTGCAGACAAAGGTCAACACAGAGGTGGAGTATTTTCAATCCAGACTTTAAGGTGTAAGGGCAGCATTTTAAAACCAACAAAGCATAACCATAGTAACAGTATCATTACCTTGACTGTAATGCAGTTTTGTCCTTTTGTGGGGGACATGTATCTCTCATATGCATTTCATTTTTACGCATTTTTTTTTACCATGTAGTCTACAGTGCTCAAACATATTGTGTAAAGGACATCCTGACATAACAACACAAGTTCTGCCTTTTCAAAATGGATATGTCACAAAAAATGTCATTAAAAAAGTCATAGTACAGTGTTAGGACATCGCGTATTTTGTTGCCAATGTGTCTTTCCATGAGTGTGTAAGGTTTCTGTGTTTATGCAAACAGGTGTGTGCCAGGACGAGGAGACCATGGTGCCCACTACATGAAGAGCCAAGATGGTGTCGGCTCGGTGGCAGTGGAAAGGCGCATCTCCCTCAACTCCTAACCGCCCACAATAGCACCCGCACACGGATAGACTGTAGCTTTCGCCCTACTGGTGGTTCTGCTGGAGATAGTAGAGGTGGGCTGGCTATTTTTGTTACCTTGTTTTCTCCTGTTTACCTGAGTTAGGGAGGTTAGCCATAAAAAACACTTTTTACTACAGAATGTAATACAAAATATCATAAAAAAATCATAATATAGTATGTCGAAAAACAAGTAAAAAAGTCATATTACAATGTCAAAAAAAGTCATAGTATAACATAGTATATCTTGAAAAAATAAGTCGTAGTATAGTATGTCGAAGAAAAGTCATAGTACAGTATGTCGAACAAAAAAAAGTCATAGTATAGTATGTCGAACAAAAAAAAGTCATAATAAAGTCACATTATAGTATGTCGAAAAAAGTCATAATAAACTCATAATATAGTATGTTGAAAAAAGTCAGAAATTCATAGTATGTCAAAAAAAGTCATAAAAAAGTCATAGTATAGTATGTCAAAAAAAGTAATAGCATAGTACATCGGAAAAAGTCATAGTGTAGTATGTCAAAAAAAGTCATAAAAAAGTCATAGTATAGTAAATTGAAAAAAGTCATTAAAAAGTCATAGTATAGTATGATGAAAAAAGTCATTAAAAAGTTATAGTGTAGTAAATTGAAAAAAGTCATTAAAAAGTCATAGTATAGTATGATGAAAAAAGTCATTAAAAAGTCATAGTATAGTATGATGAAAAAAGTCATTAAAAAGTCATAGTGTAGTATGTCGAAAAGTCATTAAAAAGTCATAGTATTGTATGTCGAAGAAAGTCATAAAACATAGTATAGTTTTGTCAAAAAAAGTGATAAAAAAAGTTATAGTGTATTATGTCGAAAAAAGTCATAAAAAAAATTACAGTATAGTATGTCGAAAAAAGTCATAATAAAGTCACAGTATAGTATGTCAAAAAAGTCATAGTATAATGTCGAAAAAGTAAAAAAAAAAGCCATAGTATAGTATGTAAAAATAAAGTCATAATAAAGTCACAGTATAGTATGTTGAAAAAATAGAAATTCATAGTATGTCAAAAAAAAGTCATAAAAATATCACAGTATAGAATGTCGGAAAAAGTCATAAAACATAGTCAAAAAAAGTGACAAAAAAAGTCATAAAAAGTTACAATATAGTATGTTGAAAAAAGTCATAGTATAGTCCGTCGATAAACGTCATAAAAAAGTTACAGTATAGTATGTTGAAAAAAGTCATATTATAGAATGTCAAAAAAGTCATAAAGTCACAGTATTGTATGTCGAAAAGGTCATCTTATAGTATGTCAAAAAAAGTCATAGTATAACATAGTATATCTTGAAAAAATAAGTCGTAGTATAGTATGTCGAAGAAAAAAAAGTCATAGTATAGTATGTCGAA